>JAPMOR010055634.1:96782-117196 GCA_026543865.1 Argiope aurantia | reverse complement strand
TTTTGACCTTGTGTTCTGACTTGAGACTGCCAGCGCACGAGAAGAAAGCGGAGTTGTCAAATTCTCTGTACGCAGAAGAGTTTTCATCATGCCAGCGCACAATACGAGATGATGCAGAAAAATAACGTGGAATTCTAAGGCGCAATACGATAAATGCAGAATATTTGCTTATTAAGAAATGTCATTAATATCCTGAGCGTTAATTCTTATAAAGACTTGAGTTGTATTACACAGAAGAAATGAACGCTTAGCGATTTTTACGAAACACAAACCTCTCATGTGCGAGGAAAATAAATGTCTGAGTCTTGCTCAGTTTTCATAATTTTATGAACAGTGAGGAAGATGAATTAGAGAGTATGCGAGAAAGTTTCAGGAAGACCTCTCCAGCTGGTTTTCATTATGCGTGTCCCCTTTTGCATTTCAAAATTTATAGATATTATGCCTAAATAATGCGCATTATCCATTAAAAACTATTTCCTTTTAACACGATAATGCTCAAAGAAGTGGTTTAACTGTTGCACTTTTTAATTCCATATTTTTGGAGGTTATTAGATGAAACTGTTGTTGGAAGACTATCTTAGAATACGTTTTTATCCTGTGAGACCAGCTCAATTGCGATGATGCACTTTCCCCTCTTATTTTCACAATTTAAAAAATGTATATATATTTAAAATATTTGCAAATTAATAAAATAAAATATATTAATTTAAAATAAATCATTAACATGTTAAAATATGCTGAAAAGTGAAAATAAAATGACTTTCGATTAAAAAAGGGGCCTAAAAAAGTATGGACCACCTAGGGTTGAAGATGTTTAATTCCGTCATATAATATAACCATAATAATTTGAACATAAATTGCTTTTTTTTCACATATAATAGATATCCCATGTATAAAAGTCTCCTATGACTGATTTTTCCACCATTTAATGCACAATATCCAGAAAAGCGAGTTTCTTTCTGCATTTTCTTTTTAAAAATAAAATCGTGTGTTTTCGGAGAAAATATTTAGAAACGAATCACATACAGATTACATATGAATATTTTTCAATCTTGCCTACATATGAACTGGTCATTTAAATAAAAAAAATCATGAAAGCACTTAGTGTAACATGTTATTCGAAACAATCTGCTGTATTACAGTATTCATTTGCAGTTTATCTATCATTACAAATATTTTTGAACTTACACTCAGTTTTATGATGAAATTGGGTCCGAGGTAACGCTAAATGACATTGTCAGTATGATAGCATATAGGAAAATGCTCTAATAGTTATAAAAAAAATGTTGTCTTTATGCGTGTGTGCGTAAAATAGAGGGTTTTTTTTTCTGGATAGACACCTATATAGGTAAATTTAAAAAGCAAAAATATTAAATATAAATATATGAGTAAATCAATAAAGCAAAGAGCACGAACCGAGGATCGCAACACACGCGTTATTCATGTGGTTAGGAATCAATGTGCTGCCCACACTTCGAAGCGGAAGCTGAATATATATATTTGTTCTAATTGTCAGTTATAAAAAAAATTGTGTAAAATTACGTTTTTCAGGAAGGACACTTATATAGATAATAATAAAAAGCAAAACTATATCTAAATGTATAATTTGATCCAAATTGTTCGGAATACACGAAAATAAATAGATTTATATATAAAAGAATTGCTCGTTTAAAGTTATAATATATACCTATTTTCTTCGAATTCGAATTTTATAAACTAAAATTATGAACAATCTAGTAAAAAAAATTATTTTTTCATACGCCCGTTTATATAAAATCTAACCCCAATTTTCTGAAAACAATTATTGCAGAAACTAAAAGCAAATCCTCTAGATTGATTGATTGATCCACTGATTCCAAAACAATCGAAAACATTATTTTCATTCGAAGGAACAATATTATTTGCTCAGGATAAAAGAAAAAAACATATCAAGTATCATGGTTACATTTAATTAGACACTTATGGGAATCAAATTAAATGAGACGCAAGCAATGCGTCTCAAAATTATCGGCGAGTTTAAAAAAAAACTTTATTTGAAATGGCGTCTCATCCCACTGACTTGTTTTCTCAAGAAGTTGTTCGACTTCACGGTTCATTTTTTACAGATAAATAACCGGGCGAATGGATAGCCAGGATAATGAGAAGTGCAAATGTTAGGAGGATAAGTAGAGCCTGTCTTCACAAGCTGTCAAGTTTCCCTGAAAATATTTAATGAACAGCTGAAACTTCTCACAGTTTTGTCATTAATATTGCCACTTCAGTGATTTCGATGTTACGTGTTTATTGACCTATAATGTGTTAAAGAAATGTTGTGGTGTATCTCACCTTTTTTTTTTATCAATCCATTATTTGCCAAATATTTGTTTTAGCTTTTGACCGAATAACATATATATGCACAAAAAGTCGTGCAACAGTGTAATTATGTTTTGTTTAGAAAATATAAGATATTTTTGAAAAAAAAACTGCCGTTACAAAATGATTAATAAAATTATTTCAATAACCAGCAGGAGTATCCCTCCCTTTCTCCCTTACTCTCTCATAAAGATGTTATCCCAGAAAACATCTTGCATGGTTTTGGCATACAATAATTATGAAATATTAACTTTTGGCGTTGATTTAGTATTTTTATGAATCATTTCATCCTTGGCGAGTTATTTGGCGATTAATTTGATTTCAAGACCGTATATTAAATTTAATAAGTCTAGCTCAAAGCGGCTTTGAATTATCTTCGTCACAGACAGAGAGAGAGGCAGGAAGACGGACATTTTTCAAATATGTGTTTTTCGAACTGAGGGAGATTTAAAACGAGGTGATTCGTCAAAATCTCGATTTTGAATTTTCTGGCGATTACTATACTTCATATAAGAGAAAATAAGAAAGAAAAGAGTGAGCAAGTAACTAACTGTTACTGTAACCTCTAAATTACATATTTATTACAATATTTCAATATTAATATGTATTTATTATATTATAATTATTTCATTATAATATAAAAACTAAACCAAAAATATTATGTTTCAAATATGACGAATCTGTTCCATTCAACTTACAGACGAAATTCAAATTTTTACGCTTGTTGAAAAGAAACGATTCACAAAATACACACTTTCTGCTACACATAATATTGACTGATATATATATAGAATAAAATTAAATTGTCAAGCATAAAAAAAATTTTTGGCGTCAAGTGGTGTGCGTAAAATTCCAAAATCCTCGAAATTGTGATCGTGCCAGCTAATGGGTTAATTGAGCCCGTTACTTCTTGAAAAATATCAGGTCTGCCTGTTTGCACTAACAAGAAAAGTGGTGGTGTAAGACTGCTTGTATAGTTCTGTCTGTAAATTTCTGGAATAAAAACAAATAAGAATAGTTAAGAGCCAGCATCAATTAAAAAAAATCCTGTCTGTGAGCGAGAAGTAAAGGTCAATTAATTTTAGATATATATAGAAAAAGAAGATTTCACCAATCGTTACCTTTCTTTCATTAACTTCGTAAAAGAGTTGTGAGGCAGTGGTGGATTTCCGATTAGACAGATGGGATGACAGAGAGTACTCATATAGCTCAATTAAAAATGCTGTTGTTAGCATAGTTGCCAAATAGATAAATTTGTAAAAAATTTAATTTTTATGAATTACAAAATGTTAAGATAATATTAACACTTCTACCAAGTACAGTTGGTCAACTTCCAATCAGTTTTATAATGTTTTAAAAATTATTTCAATATTTATAAACACCGATCGTCTGCTTAAATAATAGTGAATGCAAAAGTGAATACCGCGTAGTCATAAGCAATAATAAACAAATAAATAAAAATATGTGCATTTTTAGAAAGATGCTAAATATAAAAAATTAAAATTTATCTAAAACTATCAACAAACTTTAAGAAAAATGAGGTTAAGATGTAAAAATAGATTAGCCAGACTTTAGTTAGTTTTATAATGCTTATTAAATTATTACAATATTTATAAATGATCGTTTGCTTAAATAATAATGACTATAAATTCGCTTGAACATAAGGAATAATAAAAAAGTAAATAAAAACATATGTATTTTTACAAAGTTACTAATATAAAAAATTAATCTGAAATTATTAATATAAAGTTAAAGAAAATGAGGTTGAGATTATTTAAAAAGGGGGGAACTAATATTGTGCACTGCTTAGAGCCTCAAAATGCATACATACATCAGCCCCTACTGCGAAGCATAAGAACTTAGAAAATAATACAATTTAAGAGTGCTCTTAAACGAAATGTCACGTGTATAAGTTACAAGACAGTCAAAATTAGAGTTTAAAAACCACTTTTAAGCTGCTTGCTTTTAAACAATTGCAGCTATTGAAAAACTAAATACAAAATTCTTCATTAGCATGGGCTAATAATTCTTCTAAATGCACTATTTTTCCTATATTCAGTCGTAAAAGAGTAATGTGGAAAATAAAACATCAAAATATTTTAATCCTCATTCAGAATCATTCATTTAACCTCATTACAAACTTTGCCGAGAATTTCTCATTTGTTAACACATATCATTCATCAGTTCAAATGAAGAGTGAAATGAAGGTTCAACGGAAATATTGTATTGTTTAAATTACTTAACTGTCTTGCAATCGTGACGCTAGCTTAATTAGCCATGTCATTGTTGAGAAACATATGAATTACTAGAATTGTATTGGATAAATATGCATATGAGATGTAATACAATATATTCTTTGAGGCTATATTTACAAACTTTTTCTATAAATATATTGCTGTGCTAATCGCCTTACATAGAACAAAATAATTTGTATTTATCTGTTTATGAAATTTTCCTCAGTAATGATTGCAACGCAGTTTTAATCGTCTCTCAATATCAAAGAGAATGATAATACAAATTCTTCAATGTTTTTTTGAATTTTTTAGAAAGATGAGACGCAGTAAAATATCTGAGTAGCACGATTTCGATCGCCATATTTTTTCACTCGTTACACTTATTTTCTAGGAAGTCACGGTATCCGTAACAGTATTTAGGTGAGGTAGGTTTGTAGTCTAGAGTAAAAGTTTCCTTTATTTTTGAAAAATGATTCACTATCGATTCATTAGTCAGCATGAATTCCTTGCTTTCATTAAACAACTAGTTGCCATAGAAACCAAACAACATCCATTTCCTTCAAATTTAAAACGTTGCAATGATAGCTGTTAGACATAATTTTCGTTTTGTTACACTATAGCATTAAGTATTTAAATTAACTAACATTTTTAAAGGGTTCTTTAGCGCATAATGGAAGCGATTGTCCTAAAGCCGCAATCACATGACAAACCTAAATGCACAAGAAGTCTAACATCCTACTGCACAGTATTTCAAATTTTGTTGGCTCGTTGAATTCATTCCTGTTCTTATGTACTCAATCGACTTTCTTATTGAAGTGGTGCTACTGATTGATAAGTGTCACATGAATGTTACAAATATTAACATTCAGTAGAATATTAAACGGCCATCATTATTTTCACGAATAAAAAATCCATCCTTTCTCTCACTCAAAACGTAGTAATTTTTTTTTCTTATTCTTTTCTTTTATTATTCCCCATGAGATACTTGAATAAAAATTTAAAATGATTTAACCCATTTACAGTTTTAAATAATTGTACTATCATCACATTCAACGAGTAAATTTTTGTTACTTTGTCTAAACCAGCGGTTACAAATGTTCATCCACGACACCCTAAGGAATTTTCCTTACAGATTTTTTAAAATTTTCATAGATTTGTAGTGAATACCTATCTTAAATCATATATATCTATCATAAACCGTATAAATCATATCAGATATCTGTAAACTATAGGTTCCTTCGAGGCTGTGTGTGACGTAATTACCGCTCCGCTCATCATCCGGATATGCTTCTAAAAAAGCTATTCTCCCCTTCTCTTCGAAACTTTCTCGCGCACTACCTCTGTGAAGCTCGTAGTAAAAGTCAAATGTTTAATTTCTTTAGTTAGATTGTAAATAAAATTATTTTTATGAAACATCTCAATAACAAATACACGCAACCCTAATTGCGACAGATTCATTTACATTTTAAATACAATTTCATAAATCGCGATTTTTTTTTTCAGAAAACTTATCAGAACTCTTTACTTGCGTTTATTTTTAAAATGACAATGTCAATAGTTTTGCATAGATTCAAATTCAAATGAAGGGCAACATTCCGTCTACATCCATTGTAGCGGAAAAACATATTTGGAATGATTTCTCTTATTGCTCAAAATTAAGCAACTTATAAACGAGTTTTGGTTGTTGGCTTGAAAACAAACGAATATTCCCACCAAAGTGCTAAAATTTACATAATTTTAATCCAGTTTGCTTTTCTTTATTGGTACCAGGCTTAATTCGGCAGTTTCTGTCGTTAAAAGTAAACGCGTCGACATCAAATCCGGTTTTCTCAAATCAATGAATCTGTCATTTTGAGAAAACATCTTGTTATCAACAAACTTATCTATTCTACTGGTTATTCTATTGCTTTACCCGTTTTTCAGCATTTTAAATTTGTTTACAACGCTTTTTATTGATTCCCTCACTTTAAGTTTCGGTCACATCTAATGAAACTGATTTCCTTGTCTCTGGTTCTTTAAAAAGTGTAAAGGCGGAGTAATTCAGAATTTATTAAAATTTGTTCGAGAACCTTTTAAATCTAAAATGCCTGCTATTTATTTTAACCTATGCAAAAACAATTGAATGTTTCGCAAAAAGAACTTTGTCGCGACATAGAAAAATGTCTGGATTCAACAACACACTTGTAGAAAACGCATGGGTTTAATAGGAGAGCCGTGGGAAATATTTGGATTCAACAAGAACAATTTGAAATATATATGGTTTTAGCAAGAGTACCTTGAAGAATATCTGGATTCAAGAATGGAACCTTAGAAAATTCTGGATGCCTGGACCTTTGAAAATGCCTGAATTTATTTCTTAGAAAATATCTAAATCTTGGAAAATATTTGATTCACTAATGAAGCCTTGAAAAATTTTGGATTAAAAACAGAAGCTTTTGAAAATATTTGGGTTCGAAGAGAAGCCTTGGAAAATGTCTAGATTCCGCAGGAACACCTGGAAAGTATTTGGTTTTTACAATAAAGCCTTGAAGAATGTCTGGATTCAAGAATGGAGCCTTGGAAAATATCTATATTCAAAAAGGCAACCTTTGAAAATAACTGGATTTATTTCTTGGAAAATAATTAGATTCATTAATGAAACCCCGGAAAATATTTGGATTCAAAACCGGAACACTTGAAGATATTTTGGTTCAAAAAGAAAGCCTTGGAAAATGTCTCGGTTCAGCAGGAACACCTGGAAAATATCTGGATTTAGCAAGAGTGCCTTGAAGAATGTCTTGATTCCAGGATAGAGTCTTGGAAAATATCTGGATGCAATAAGGGAACCTTTACAAAGGCCTAGATTCAACAGTGGTTCTTTGTAAAGTGTCTAGATTCAAAAAGGGCACCATAAATAAAAGAAAATATTAGGGAACCAAATGATTTTAAACCATTCGTTTGTTCTTAATGATGAGCAGAAAAGATCAACAGGAAACGAAATCACGCTTCTCATAAAAATTTTTCTTTTTCTTTCTTTTTAATTAAGCAATCTGATTCGAAGACAATGGAACGCCCGCTTGAATTATTCTTCACGGGGCTAAGAAAAAGGTCACCGCGGTACGTTCTGCCCCTGCACTATTCATGATTTCGAAAAAGTAACGGTAGCTTCTTTCTCAAACTTTGCGAAACATGTGTCTGTGTGCATAAAGTTACAATGGGGCTGTAAATTTACTCGTGAGTAAATAGGCGAGAGTTATTTTCAAAGGAAACTAAAGAATAAAAAAGAACAAACAAATGTTGTAAGTAGTAAGTGGCTACTGCATTTGAAAAGTAGAGGCTGAATTGATGGGCTAAATCTGGGCCAGGAGGGCAAATTTTGATTTGAATTTATGTAAAGAGGTTTATGGACTTCGGAAGAAATACATTAAACCTATTATATTTTATTAGTTAAAGTAGGTGATCACATTCAAAAGTCAGTTTTTGTGAAAATCTGATTTTTTAAAATTTAATATTTTGAATGTTTGAACGGTTTTCCTTTTAAACCCGTTTCGTTTCTAAGACCATGTTCGGAAAATTACAGAGTTTTATGTTTGCATTTATGTATTTTTAATTATATTTCACATCCTTTAAATACTATTTCATCAAATTCTAATTTTGGGTGAAATTTCCTTACTGAAAACCTCATAATTTAAAATCTAAAGCATTTTTTTTGTTCGGATCAGATATAATAATTTCACAATATCTTCTGCAGTTCCTAAATTACTGTTTTTGTACTATAATATTTTCAGCAGTTATCGTGTAAAACCGTCCAAACTTTTCTTATTTTTTTAATTAATGAAAATTCTAATCAAAATTTCAGAACTATCGCCTCTAGATACACATTCCCACCTTCCAAAGTATGTATGTACCAAATTTGATAGCTCTCTCTCAAACGGTCTGGCCTGTATAGCGCCAACACACATAAACACACACACACACACACATTTATCTTTATTATAAATCAAGATTTGTATTTACTTTATATTCACTGTAATGTACTTTGTATTAATTATTATTTGTAATGGTTTCCGAAAGCTTTGCTGAGCGGAATAAATACTGACTTATGCATGTATGTTCCAAACATTACCTTGTTCTTTACCTTATAGTGTTATCGTGGTGTCTTTTATTCAAATATATAGTTTTACTGTGAGCAGATTTCGTTCAAATTACAATAGAAATCACAAAATTGTGTTTAAAGACCATATACTGAATTTCATGCGTTTAACTGAAAGCATTTAGTATTATTATGTTCAAAGATACAGGGACAAACGTATCTAAGTTCAAAAATGCGTCTTTCACTTATAGGAAAGTTTGAAACGTGGAAATTCGACTAAATCTCGAATTCGGATTTTTGACGCTTACAATACTTTCGTTTCGTGTACTTCATATACCAGAGAAAGAAAAGAAAAGAAAAAAAAATAACTTCACTGCATGTAACACAATTGTATGTTTCTTATTGAATTCTTGGATTCCGTTGTGAACAGAATAACATCCGCAATTGAATTTCGTTCTTCTTTGATGAATGTTGTTTTTTTTTTCGAAAAGTAGCAGGTCAACCATTAATCAAGAAGTAGCTTGCTTTTATCGATTTTCAAAAAGGAATGATTTTTCTTTCTGTTATCGACATTATAAATAATACATCAGTTTTTCGAAACTTCAATCATTCATCAATGCTTTCGATTTTCTTTCTTTTTTAAAGAAGTGTAAATAAAATATAGAATGGTACTCTTCCCATCCAATTCGAAATTCTGTTTGAAGATATATAGAAATTTTTAATGTTATATATCAGTATATAAAAGCAGTGAGAGTGGTGTCTCCAAAACTTTCTCGCATTCTTCTTAATAAAGGTGTTACCCGAAAAAAATCAACTCTGAATCTCCACGCTTCAGACATGTCTGAGACAGAAAAACTCATCTCTGAAATCATGACTGTCTATTTATGAACAGGATATCACAAAAATTATTTGAGGTGAGACGAATGAGATCTTGTGTAGAGCGTTTACTCTAAATTTGAAGAGTTCTGTCAGAGGATGAACGAAATCCATTCAGAGTGAGTCGGTCTATCGTTTGTCAGAATACAATTAACTATCAAAATGAAAAGAGCTAGATTAATAACATTTGGAACACAAATTTAATGTCAAAAGAGCTGATTTATATCAAATTTTGGAATAAATGATTATGGTGGTTAACCGTACGTCGGTCTGTACTTGCAAACGTGCTGCTTGTATACTACTTGTAAACGCGCTAACTTAAAAATAGAATGACTTGAAAGAGTGAAATTTGATATGGGGCTTGTATTTGTAAAGTGCTTGTAAATGCGCTAAGTTATAAAAACAACGACCAGAACGAATAAAATTTAGTAAGGGACCTTATGACTTCAATTGCAACTTTGCATCAAACTTTCGTTCAAATAGGATGGTAAGTCATATCACTGACTCTCCGACCCGCACGAAGGCGCATGGTTAAAGAAAACTGAATGACCGGGCCGCCGCAACAGCAACACTGGTGGGAACTGTGGTTGAGTCTTAAGGGCCATCATCGTCCACGGTACAACCCTTCCGGAAGGATGTACGTCCCGTCATCGATGGAAGGAGCCAGATCCCCCACCTTTTTGTATATCCACCAGGGTGGAGAGATCCAACCATCATACCGGAAGCATCCCATCATCATTTCGAGGTTCCCCCCGGGGGGATAAATCGGATGGTAAAAATACCTCCAAGATACATATTTGGTTTTTTGATACTTGTGTACTAACCGCGTCCCAATGATTGATAACCAAAAAAAAAAAGAAAGAAAGCTTACTGTTGATAAACTATTTTATTACAATCGTTCGCCAATGGCATACAGTTAATAATGAACACTTACCGTTTTCTTTACTATACTACAAAACACATACCTTTCATGTGCCATATCGGGAAAAAAAATCTGAGCATTCATGAAATTCACGCCTTTGCCCAAGGTCCACAATATTATGAATTGGTGGGAAAGAAGATAATCCTTTATGCGATATGCGGAGTGACCACTCACGATGGTTTAATGTAATGAAAAAAATGGTTTATTTGCTATATAATATTTCTAAGTTATTTAAAGATAACATTAGTATTACGATTAATATTTAATTTAGAACTGTATTAAGATTTTGAAAAATCCCATCTTATGGAGTACATAAACAAGAAGTAACCTAAGTTAGCCTCAAGTGTGGTGGAGCTAAATTCAACGGTTCCACCCCCATATGGCATTTCAAACGATATTTTGCTTTATTCATATTGCTATTTACAGATAATATGCTAGCCAGTAAACATGTTAAATGCTGATGAATAGAGACATCATTGGAGTTAGGGCTTTAATTTTAACTTCAGAAGGATTTGAGACTTAAAACTTGCTAAAACTCACTATTAGAAAAAAAAGGGTTAATTTTTAAACATATTCGAACCTCGTATAACGAATACTTCTCATAAAGAATGGTTCGCATACTATGTTTTATCAAACGAGTGACAAGATGACATCGCGATGTCATCTGCTGAATTGGCCTGTATCAATTTATATTCAGCGCTTATATCCATATGGAAGAAGTTTTAGCTAGATTACGTTGCCAAACGCGACTTTGAGAGGCTTGAATAAATTCCTGTAAAGCCTTAATAACGACATGGCCAAGCCTTAATCCCATAATCTGTGGTCAAGATTATGGGACTAGACAGCAACGACATCGATGAGCTGACTGAAGAATATAGTTAGAACTATCAAGAAACTTATGAAGCTATATTCCGTGTCATGGCAAAAAGCTGCGGAGGAGACTTAACAGAGTAACAACCTTCCAATGAAGTAAGGTGAAAGCTGAAAGCATAAAAAATTATTGTATCGTATGTTGAGAAGCGTCACATTAATAAGGCAGTAGCTGTGTGCTCTACAAATATACTTAATGACAATTCTATCTAATTTTCACCAAAGACAAATGTATTTTGACGGTTTTCTTATAAATAAAAAATCTTTATTATAAGTAATAAATTCCATTTTTATAAATTTCTTTGATAATATTTCTTTTCAGAATGGAACGCATTGTTATATTTTACAATGAGTGTTTCGCATTGCAAGTGAAATTCGGGAACGAATTTGGCTGGTTAAACGAAGTTCCACTATAATTCAAATATATTATTTAAACATGGAATTTTTTAAAATTTTATAAATTAAAAAATTGTGACACTTTTAATGAGGAAATAAATACTTCACTACGCAGAGACTCATATTTGAGATCTCCGATTCATTTTAATGCTGTCAATTACTTTTGAAAAAAATAATAATCAATTAACTAAACTATATACTAACTACAAAGTAACTAAACTATTTACTAGTTAATAATTAAATAAGCTTTTTACTTAAATACTGATTAACTAAACTATTTACTAACTAATAACTAAATAAACTGTTTACTAAACTACTTATTAGCCATATTTACTAACTATTAATTAATTAAACTATTTACTAACTAATTATTAAACCATTAATTAAATAAACTGCATTTTTTATCTGAAGGGAAAAAAATTGAGCGAAGAAATTTCAATAATTTAATAAATGATTTGAATCAATTAAATCTACTTTGAAAATTTGAATCAAAGTTCAAATTTTAAATACTTTTCCACTTATTTTTACGATAGATACAGAACTTTTTGTCGAAACCTATAAAATCATGCATTACGGGTTTCATTTATGAACATATGAATACAAGTGTCATTTTTTTTTTTTTACTGCTCCGATTTGCTTGTGCAATGAGTCTTTAACTGCGACCGCTAGTGTTCTACTTGTGAAAGATGCAGAAAGAGTTCCAGTAACCGAGTTCTAGTTTTCACTTTTTTCCCTTTCTCTACCATAAGGTATCTTTTCAATCTTTACATCCTCTATTTTTATTCATCAAATTTAACCTGTTCTTAATGGAAAGATGGTCAGGTTTATCTGTTTTGTTTTTGAAACAAGAGGCTGCAAAAATTTGGCAGACGATTTCTAAATGAAAAATGAGGTCATTTTTGTTTTGAACAAATTCTTTTCCTTCAGCAAAAAACGAGCGATAAAAATTGAACATATTTTCATGTTTAACATTCAGTTGTGCGAAATTGTAAGATATTTAATTTTTTTCATTTCAGTTTAACCTTGTAATAAATATTTCCTTTTTATCTTTTTAATTCTAATCAGAAGTGAAATCATAGCATACCATCTTGTTATAACTATTAAACAGTAAATAATACTTTTATCTATAACTTTCCTTTTCTAATATATAATTTATATTATCAATCTATACTGAAAGTCATGTTAGAGTTAAATTGTTGATAGTCAACGAAAGCAAAATCATATCGTTTTCTATTTTTTAAAACAATTTTTGTGAAAACGAATTATTTACACTTTAAAGCAAATTAGAATATCTTGAGCGCGGAGGAGATTTAGTGTAGTTTTACGCACAAGCGCAAGAAGCGCTTACCTCGTGCTTCGACATTTTGGTTAACATCAAAATCCATTCGACATACATCTCAGTGTTGAACATACAGTAGACTGGAGAAGAGATTCAAAACAATTTTAAAATTGTGGCTGCATATTCTTATAAAAAGGGAATGTCAGGAATGAGAGAGTTCTTAGGAAATTCAAATATCATCCATTCGAAACAGATATTAAAAAAAATAATCGAATGATTATGTCAGCTATCTCGATTTCTTTCAAAAATGTTATTATGAATATTTACCATATTTTAATTTAAATTTTATCTAGAATAAGAGAAAGGTCAACAAAATTATTGTGCCAAACACTGATTTTAAAATAAAAAATATAAATGGTGAAAAAAATCGAGCCATTATTGATAATTTTCAAAGCAGTTTAACCCCGATGTTCATCATAAGAAATGAATTGCAATGAATATACAAAGTAAAATATGCATAAGCTAATTGTGCTAATTCAAATATGTAATTTATTGCACGTCATGCAATTGCTGCATGCAACGTTAACATCAATCCGAAAAATTGCTTTTGGAATTACATCGAAACGATAAAATCTATTTCCGAAAATAATACAAGTAGAGCCTTTTTTAAATTTTTTTCAAAATGCAAGAAAAATTCGTACACTTACTAAATTATTGTCATTAAAAATTCAACTTTAAAATTTAAAAATTGTGTAAAGATCAGTTTTGCGAAATTATATTTTCGAAAATTATTGCAGAAAAATGCAAAAATTTCGCTTAACATTTAATTAATTAAAAAAAATCAAAAATTAACTCCAAAATGCATTTTTTCGGCTTCGAAACTATATTTGGGTCAAATTAAATAACTTTAGGTGAAACAGTCCATCTTGTAGAGCGTTGACACACACACACACACACACACACAAAAAAACGAAAGATACACACGAATATGTTTATCTTTAATAGTAGGGGAGTCCGGGGCAAGTTAACACCAATTTTGATTGCGCATTTTATTTTTTGGTAATGATTAAATAGCTGATATGTATTTCAATACATTCGTACATCCTTTGGCTAGTATAAAACAGAATTAATAACAATTTGGTTAAAAAATAAGCTAGCAATATCGAGTTGAATGAACTAACTCCATCGGTGTCACCGTGCCCCGGTACCAGGGTATGTTGGCACCATACGCGGGGCAGGTTGGCATTATTTATTTGTACTTTTCTTAATTATACTGTAGGTATCTAAAAACTGTATCTATCTGTATTTAACTGTAAAACTGTACTGTATCTAAAAAGAAAATTTAAAAAAAATGTTTTAAATAGGAACTTTTATTGAACTAATGTTTAAATAATTGAATTTATCAAAAAATAGCACTTTCTTTTTCGAATTTAGGAACATTTAATCAAGATACAACGAACTGAGATCAACTTCAAATTGCTAAAATGTTTTTACAAATTTGTTGTCCCAATGTTCAAAGAGCATGCATAGACATTTTTAAATCAGCCCTTGAGACAACTGCTATTTTAGCTTTATTGGGAAGAATAAATGCTTTCGTCATTCTAGAACTTTTCTTGAGGAAAATCACTTTCCATTATTGAGGGCTCTTTTGGTTCAATAGTTACTTTTCAAGTGGTAAATAGTTACTTTTCAAGCAAAGAATAACAATTTGACCTTTAGTGTCAGCAGATTCATATGAAACTGATTAAAAATTTCTAAGCATATGAAGTCAGAATTCCTGTTCATTCTGTTCCCACTTCTACTGCCATGTAATGGTATTTAACTGCGCTATTAGCCGAGTGCCAACTAGCCCCTGTCTCCCCTAATAGAAATAGAGATTATTAGGTACATATTATTTAGGTATGTTTGTATAAAAGTATTCTAACAGAAGAAAATACTGTTAACAGTATAATGCAGTCTTAAAAACTATAAACGAATTTTTCGGATCTACGCTTGTAACACATCAAAATTGTTGGATGGAAACTTATAGAATGTTTTTTCTATGGAAAACCGTTATTCTTTTTAACCGCATTATATTAGAGAAAATAAGAATGCAAATGAATTATTTCTATTTAAAAATCTTTAAGAATGCAAATGAATTATTTCTATTTAAAAAGCTTTAAGAATGCAAATGAATTATTTCTATTTAAAAAGCTTGAGCGAAATATAAATGATGAAAATACGACGTCGTAGGACATGGTATAAGTTGAAAGACGCATGCGCATTATATTGAGCAGTTTAACAGGTAATTGCGTTTTCAAATAACATGTGCACTTTGTTTTCTTATGAGATTGTAACACGACATAAATTGACGTCGCATAAAACTGTGTAGCCTTATAGCTGAACCGTGGTTTTAATCACTACGATTTAATTTTAAATTAAATTTTTTAGCTGAAATTATTATTTTATAAAAGATAGTTATTTAAATTTGATGTCAAAATTTCTTCCAAATTTCCTTTCTCCATAAAATTTTTCTACACTAATTCAACATAAAAAATATGTTCCAGAAAAATAATTCCTTCGGTCACAGCTAACTCATTTATATCCTCTCGAAAGTTATGTCTTTACTAATACTTAATTTCCTTTGTCAAGAAAATAGATGATGATTTCATAATCGTCTGCGCATTTCGGCTGAGCATGCGCATCGCTTCCATTCCAATGAAGTTAGTTTCGATCTTCTCGCACGCGCCTTCGTTTAACTTAGCGAACACATTGCCGTGATATCAAAGCAACGTGACACAGCTATTTTATCTGAGCTGTAAACTAATATCATGAAGGATGCTTAAAAGATTTTTAAAGATCTATTTTAAAAATATTTTTCAAGTCTTGTTGATGACTATATGAAAGTGGCGCATTAGATAAAAGTGTTGGCGTATAAAATTAAAAGAAACTACTTCTGTAAAATATTTACTAGCTGGAAATATAATAAAGGTTATTTCGTTTAAGTACTATAAAAAATAGCTTTATCAAAAATAACGTTAACGTTGCCATTTAAAAACTAAACAGATATTTATTAATTTTTATTTAGAGATTTATTAATTTTTATTTTTAATATAGAACATTTTTAATTAGGGAACACAGGGAGAAAATGAAACAATTTACAACAGAAGCTAAAAATTAAAAAGGAAAAATTCGTTTATTGATGGGAAAATTAAATAAACTTTATGTATTCTCATAACTTTATGTATTTAAATTTCCTATACATTTAAAAGTAATAGATGAAATATTTTGATACAGATAAAGTAATTTAAATTTTATGATTTGAAATACTGAAATATGTTGGAAGGACGACAAAATTCACTGTACTAAAGTTAAAATTGTCAAAAAATGTTACCCAAATATTTAATAAATTTAAAAATCTTTGATTAACTTAGGAGGTCTAAGCAATGTATGAAGAATCATTTTGCATTCTATAAAGATGTGTAGGTGTAATATTAGAAATAGAATTTCACAAACTATAGGGTGCCCCAAAATTAATGCATGGTTTGAATTTGCCGCTATTCGTGCAATAAAGTGTTAAGCAACCCTATTAAAAAAACCATTTCGCAACAGATAGTTTAGGATTAGTTAAAATGAAGCGTTACGCGATAAAACAACGTGTTTTCATTGTCGAACAATATTTCAAAAATAATGAAAGTCTGGTGGCCGAAAATTTGAAAATTGCCCTCTCCCCTAGATCGTATCATTTAATACCATAGGATTTCTTTTTATGGGATTATTTGAAGTCAAAAGTCTATGCCAACAAGCCCACAAGCACGCACGCATTGAAGGAAAGAATTCAAAGCTGCATCAATGAAATTCAGTCACATTTATGCAAAATGGCCATGAGAAATGTCGACAAAAAATGGGTATGTACCAGAAAATCCGCTTTGATCATTTGCTCTGTTATTCCATACATAACTCTATCCTGTTTACTTTACGATTCAATAAAAATATAACGAATTAAGGAAAAAAAATTGTGCTTTTTATTTAATTCAAATCTTTCGTTAACAACTTTGTTCTAACGTGTAACGCTCCATTTTTACTAATCTTAAACTATCAGCTATCGCATGTTTTTGTTAATAGGGGTACCAACACTTTACTGCATTAATGGTGGCAAATTCAAATCTCGCGTTCATTTTGGGACAACCTTTATTTTGATGTGTAGCTTCGTATTATTTAAATTAACGTGAATCTAATATATTAATTGTGGTATGTTTTTACTGAAACAGCAGTGCAACTGTAATTCAAATAGCCCAAAAAATTTTGGTGTGTGAATATTATAAATTTAAAAATCTGCGGAAATACTCAGAGATAATAAACTATCTGTATTGGTTAGAAGCTCTATCAAGTATCAATATAGCAAAAATAGGTTATAGCTATAGATTTGATTAAAGCATAAATATGCTGGAATAACTAAGACTCAATATGGTTAAAATTAACTCCAAATCTCAATTTGAAAATGGAGAAAATAAACATTAATCCGCAGATAAATGTTTCAGCTGGAGTTTCTCTCGTCTTTAATTGGCGGATTCTATGTCAATTCTTAAAGATTATGCTGTTTTTTTTCGTCATTTATTACGTTCTACAGCTCCTACCCAACCTTTGTATATCTCAAAGAGAAATCTTCACCATATTTTCTCACACTAACCCTTCGCATTTCAGGAAAAAGTACATTGCTTTCAGAACACTTGCACCAACGTCCATGTTCTTTAAAGGAAAAATATTTCTAGATGCAGAAAAAAAAGGCAAACAACACAATGATCACCGAACCCTACTGTAGCTATTGTCTAGTGACAGCATGCTTATCAATGAGATTCATTCATCACGAAAACCCTTCTTCTCATTCCTAATAAATCATATATTTTATTGATATATCAGCAGATATATTTAATCCGTTTATGAAACTCGCTCTCGTTAATAGAAAAGGAAATAACCAAGTTGATATTTGGACCCCATAAGGGGAAATGGCCGCAAAATAGAGATAAAGAAGACTTCTTGTCGTCCAAAGTGGGCACTCGTATTGGTTTAAGTTGAGCAGGTTGGGTTTTGTTCAGGAGTTTTTCTGGATTTATCCCATTTTTGGATAAAAAGTTCCCCAAAACACTCATTTTTAAATCTTAAATCTCTCTCTCTCCCCGTGTGTGTGTGTGTGTGTCATAGGGAGGTATAATCGGGAAATTATGAACAGTCTGCTGTCTGATTACTAGCATATCTCTCATACGTTTTGATAAAAAACGAATTTAATATTATATCACTACATAGAAAAACTGATTGGGATATTTAGAATATCCTGTGTAAGGGGATTATTGCTTCTTTTAAGGAAGGGGTAGAATAGGATTTGGATTAGTTATTAGACTGGCAGGCACAAAAAGAAGCTTTCTTGATAATTATTAGTTCTGCTTGGAAAACTGAATAGCAAGGACTGAGTTGTATCACACATTGTATATATTGATTTTGCATATTGATTTACTTGATAAAATCATGTTCTATTCTTTTTCAGTAATCTGTACATACATATTAAAAGAATTATCTAAGTTAATATTTAATCTAAGCAGATATGAACCTCCAAGTTGAAAGAGGCTAGGTGAAGATTGGTTTTGGGAACTTGATCTTCATTGCCATTAGGGTTGAAGTTGTTTTCTTTGAAATAACTGATTTGCTCGAGTTTAGAAACTTTGACACAGATAGCTGCTTCTTTTGCTTTTAAGTGAAAGAAGTGGTGTCCCTCTAAACATGTCGGGCAGCGTGTATGTGGAAAAATCATTTTCAGAAATGTTTAGAAAGCAATTCCTATGAAGGCGTTGTTATATAACGAGTAAAAAGACAAATAGATTTCATTTCTCTTATGCAGATCTCGTCCAAATTTTGATGGTTTGAAAATTTTCTTCCAGAATTCTGCAAAGTGATATCAAGACCATGTATCAAATTCCATCCCCAATGCGTTTTGATTTTCAATTATTTTCAAATCAAGAATTAGATAGACATGATTCCAAAATAAGATTTTTTTTAGAGTTGAAAATCTGAAACGTAGATATTTATCAAAATATCTCCATAGAATTCCTTGTTTTTGTTTCTAGAGCATTTCCCATGGACAAGCCCCGCTGATCGAAGTGAGCGATTTTAAGCCGAAAGAGAGCGTCTCTTGTTTTTTAGTAGCGCCAGCTAGGGCCAAGAGTACTATTTCACTACACACGCATCACATTCGGTTGCACAGCCCTTTTTTACAGGCGGGCACATTTACAGATTTCACAGATGAAGAAGAGCCATGCCCGAACCGGGAATCGAATCCAAGAACTCCAGATCACGGGGAAGACGCGCTACCTCTATGCCGGGACTCCGGCCATTGAATTCTTTAGTTAGTCATAGTACTTTTTCATTGTATATATCTTGTCCGAGAATGTGAAGGAAAAAAAAGCTTCACTAAACACACGTATTATGTTTTTCGATTATAAATTGTAATTAAAACCTCCTTTCTATTGTGAATTTCATAGGCTTTCCTTTTATTAAAATTTAATATTTAAATATAAGAAATATTTAATTTGGTGGGAACTTTACTACAATTTTCAAAATTAATTACCTTAATCTCAGAAAGGCAATAAAATCTGAAGGCAAGTGAAACCAAAAACTCCCGCAAAATTTTACATTAATCCCAGAAGTGCTACCACCAATGACATATTTGCTTTGATGTAGCCAACATAAAGTGGAAGCTTCTGTGCCATATGCAAGGATTATGCAATAATCTGTCACTTGAGGGTTCTAATTGCTCAAAATGTCTTCCGGTTGAGGTCAGTGCACTTTTCAGCCAACAATAAATTAATTTAGCGTAATTAGCATGCTAATAAATTAATTTACACCTGTCGTTTCGAAGCAGTAACATGTCACCGGGACGCTCTCCATTTCCAACATTGTGGAACATGTCTCCACTTACGTAATTACATTCCTCTATTATGGATAAAAGTTCCTTCGCAAATAAAGCTCATTAAACAGATGTTCTACCTTTTTCTTAGGCAATGCCTACATATCATGTGAAATTTGTAATTCATGAATACAGTTCTTTTATTCCCTCACCCCGAAAAAAAAAAGAGGAAAAAAATTGTGGAAAAACTGTGGTATCATGGACTTTGATTTCATGGGTTTGTTTTTGGGGGATAGAAGTCCAGTGGAATTAAGACAAACAATTGCTGACAAAAGCAAAAGTATAGGTGAACTCTCCTCGATTTTCGCTTATTATCTTGGGTTCAAAACTAAATACAGATCAACAATTTTTGATGTCAAGACTGTAGAATAAATTTTAGTTTTCTAGCTTACACCTGATTGGACAAACTGACAAACAGTCAACCAAATGACAGATTTAGCCTAAGATTTGTCTACAGTTTTGATAATTAAACTACA
>JAPMOR010055634.1:64469-91303 GCA_026543865.1 Argiope aurantia | reverse complement strand
TTTTTTCAACTTTCTAGCTTTTCGCAATTAAGTTTATGAGAAATCGCTCATGATCATAAAATTATGACTTTGAATTGGGAAATTCTCATTTTTAATATTAACTTTTAGATTTATTATTCCAACAATAAAATTATGTGCTTGTGTACTACGAATTCCAAAAATATCTGTAAAAAACGTAGATTTTGTTTGAAGAAAAAGAATGCCGTATTCCTCTTTTTAAAGTCATTTGAAGACAAAATTTTTGTTTTTATACACCAATTCCATATTCTTGTCTTCTATTGTAAATGCAACCTTCAGCCATGAGAGATACAAAAAGTGGGGAGTAAATTCATGCTTATGATGATGCAAGGTTCAATGATATTCTTATGGTTTGGTCATCTAAAACCTTCTAGTACAGTTTTGTGTTGTACCAGAAATGCTGTACCAGAATTTCTCCAAGAATTCCTAGTTTCAGTAAATGTTGTTTCTCAGTGATACATCTCTTAATGCAGTAAAAATTCCTTGTCCTGAACAGCTATCCTTTTCAAAATATCCTTCTAAAGTAAATATGACTGAATTTAGTTGTTCCAGGTCTAACGGTTTGTCTTGTTAAGAACCAACGAACACGAAAAAACTTCCTATTATAAATATAAATAAAAAGTTTAAAGCTTTCATTTCTCACATTTGCTGTTAAATGTTCAGAAAAATGTATTGCCTTATAAATGTTTCAATTTGAAATAAACGATTCGACATAAAACTTTTAAAAAAAAGAAATTCCTTGTTAATTATACATTTATGTTTTAATAAATATTTTACTTAAATATTTCATTGAAATACAAGGTAAAAAAAAGTCTAATTCATTGCAATTCAAGGAATAATTTATTGCAATTAAAAGAATAAAAGTCGAATCATATACAACAGCAAACGCATTTTCAGAATTCAGGAAATAATCAAATTAATTGCAATTCAAGGAATAATTCATAGCAATTAAAAGAATAAAAGTCGAATCATATACAACACCAAACGCATTTTCAGAATTTAGGAAATAATCAAATTAATTGCAATACAAGGAATGATTCATTGCAATTCAAGGAATAATTCATTGTAATTAAAGGAATGAAAGTCGAATCATATACAACAGCAAACGCATTTTTAAAATTTAGGAAATAGTCAAATTCATTGCAATTCAAGGAATAATTCATTGCAATTAAAGGAATAAATGTCGAATCATATACAACAGCAAACACATTTTTAAAATTTAGGAAATAGTCAAATTCATTGCAATTCAAAGAATAAATGTCGAATCATATACAACAGCAAACGCACTTTTAGAATTTCTCTTTGAATAATACGAAAACATTTTACAATGTGTCATGGTTAGGAAATGACGTCTGAAACAATGACTTGCCACACTAAAATTTTGTGGATTGATAATTTGTGAAACAAACAACAAGCAGAAATGTGGCGTAGCAAAAATTACAGGCTCGCAGAATGCAATGCATTTTTTTCTTCCTGGGTCATTATAAGTGGTTTAGTTTAAGTTTGAGTCTGATGGAGTTTACTGGCTCTAAAACCATTTTTGCTTATCCATTGCCAATAAGTGGTTTAGAAAATACAGATGATATGGAGGACATGGTATTTTTTTTTCCTCTCTGTATGGTATTTCAGCTGGTAACCAGGCTGGGGTGGTCTTCCTGAAATTTTCTCGTGGGCATTCCAATAAAAGTCTTATCCCTCTTCCTCCGCATAAAAATGTAGACCTTGGATAAAGGTCGCGAATACCTTGGTAAGAAACATTGAGACAAAAAGAGACCAATGTTTCGTACCATTCCAATGTTAAACTTTTGAATAGGAGATCTTTAGCGTGAACTTTTTAATTGAATCTATCGTGAAAAAATGTATTTTGGACGGATTTTTGGCGACCGAATGAAATAAAAATTTGACACAAAATTACAGTAGTAATCACGAGAATTTATGTATCGAATATCATTGATTTAAATTATTGCGTATCTGAGTTATTACATTTACGTGCATTCGAAAGAATAGACCGACAAACGGTCAACTTTTTGATATATTTTAATCAAAATTTGATATGTATCTATTGTTTAGATGATAAATCTGTACACCAAAGTTTATCCATCTAGTTCTTTGCGTTTTGTGATTATCAAGTTCATTTGTACTCGAACAGATAGACGGGTAGCCTGTAATTTGGCGAATTTTTCAAACCATTTGGCGAACTCTTTTTTGATTATCATGTTTACAGACAGCCATAATGCCAAAAATGTGCTTTTATGATTTTGAGAGGACTGAAACGAGGAGAGTCGTCAAAATCTCGCCAATGTTTTTGACAATTACAATACTTTATTTATATTTCTAATCCGAGAAAATAAAAATGTACATATACAAGGCTAGACAATTAAGTGTTAAACAAGCAATGTATGCATACATGTCTCGTGTCATTTTGCACGTGTCGTGTCTCGTGCGAATTTTTTCGAGGAATTTTCAAAATAATTTAATTTCCCACTTTCATGGAATTTATAAAGACTATATAAATGAACTTATTCATATTGCAAACAAGTATTCTCCATTCATTATTTTTCATAAGTTTAATTACCTTGTTTTATAATTCGAAAAGCAAATGCTGCTTTATAATTTTAAAATCGCTCGATCCCTTAATTAAATTGTATTTAGATTATATTTAGAAATGTTTTCGGTGTATCCTCATTCTGAATAAAATTACTTTTAAACTTTATTTTCGCATCTTTTTATTCCCGATATATTGGAAACTAACTCCTTCGAAAGCGATATGCAATTTATTGCATCTTGTTCAGTTTCTCAAAATTCGCAGCTTCAAACTGTTTATATAGGAATTAAAATTACAACCAATTTTTAAAAAATACGTCGTTTTGAAAAATCATTGATAAAAAATATATAAAAAAAAGTTTAAAAAATCATTTATAAAAATATGTTGTTTGTTAGGGAGGGTAGGAAAAAGGGTGACCTCCACGTCATATAATGCCTAAGAGGCCATAGAGGTTTTAATCCGGCTTTACTATAAACGCTCTCACTTTGTTGCGATGGCACCAGGGGGGCATCAAAATCCCCTTTCTTCCCTGTTCCACACCACTACATATATATGCTGCTCGATTTATTACTTTTAACCTTTTTCAATGTTACATATAGTATCAATTTTATGCAGTCTCATGATTTTTCACGGTGTCCTAAATAAATGTTTAATTTTTATTAGGGAGGGATTTCAAAATTGTCAATTTTTGTTAAAATCTTTACCAATAATAAAAGAGAATGTCTGTATCTGTCAAATTGTTTGATATAGAGTGGCCAAATTCAGTACATATATTTTGGCGGGAGTAAAAATATAAACCTCGGAGTAATATCTTCTTTTTTTAAAAAAAATTAGTTATATTTTTCAATAATTAAAAATTAAATTAGATTTTGAAATTTTTCTGTGGTTATTCTCTAAAATATGATTGCTTTAAATTGAATTTTACATCAAATTAAATTTTCTAAATGTCTTTTTATTGATAACAATCTAATATTCTTGGAATATTTTTTCTAAATTGAATCACACTGTCGACTAATCTTAAAATTATTTTAATCGCTTGAATTCTTTTTGAATAATTTGTAACAATATATTTCATTGTTAACTTGGAATTCAAACAGTTTTCATTTTTTCATCATATATTTAATCAAACAGTTTTCATTGTTTCATCATATATTTAATGTTTTTCCTCCAAAAGTTTCCTCCTATTATTGAAAACTAAAAAAGGAAGTTTCTACTAATGGTCTGTCCAATAGCGGATTTTTAACTAGGCAACTGCCTACTACTTGTAGGATGAGAGTGGTTCTCAAGGAAAACTCTTTAAAACTATTTCCCAAATAAATAAGAAGGTAATGAATATAAATAATTAATTATTTTGATATACAGTACACACCCGAGTATCCGGTTCGCGACTGTCCGACTTCCGTAATTCCCGGCCTAGATTCCTTTTATCATAATTAAATGACAAGACAAGGCGTTGCATTGACAACATTGCCAAGGCATTGGAAGCGGGCGTCTGCTACGATCTTCCTACGTGTCGTGTGCAAAATACAAGTTGTGACACGAAAAGAGCAGCGTTCTGCTCGTTGTTCATTGTTTCGTCAGTGTGTAACAGACCTCAATGGTTGCCATTGTTCCTGATTATAACTGCATAGTACGTACAGAATTCGTAAATTGTTCTTGGGATATGCTTAATGGTGTTTTTTTTAATGTCTCACAGTGAAGATTTCGAAGTGGTTGATAAACGAAAAAAAGTTGTAATGGCTATGGTGGAAAAATTGTAATGGCTATGGAGAGATGCTTAATGGTTTTTTTAATGTATCACAGTGAAGATTTCGAAGTGGTTGATAAACGCAAAAAAGTTGTAATGGTTATGGTGGAGAAATTACGTTCTATATAGCGATTAGACTCTGGTGTCATGTCAATAAATATCACTTCGGAGTTAAGAGTTGAGAAGAGTACAATGGGGGACTGATAAAAAATCGGGCAGAAATTGAAAAGTAAAATAAAAGTAAGGAATTGGAATAAAAGTTAAAAAAAACATTCACATTATAGGCGGCTGGACATAAAGGGAAGGCTTAATACTCATTGAAAAGCGATAAAATGCGTATTATAGCAGTGAGTTTTGGTGTAAAAGCTTTGTCTTCTGGTTCCCAGAAATCTGGATAATCCGGCTTTTTTGTTATCCGGCCTGCCCTTCCGCCATATTAAGTCGGATACTTGAGAGTGTACTTACTATACAGTAATTAATTCCCAGACGTACACTAAAGGACGTACACTCTATTTAATTGTTTTTTCTCCAAATTTAACACTTTTGAAAATAACATATCTCGCGATGCCTTTGTGAGAATGCTGACGTTTTTTCCAAGTCACACATTAAGGGAATCATATAATAAAAAAAGACTAATTCCTGCTCAAATAGTGTACGAAAACCTACAAATATTTGAAAGTTCTGACTTTTTCAGACATATCTGAACAAGTCATCTATGGTAAATCAGCAAACATGTGATTCACGCAGCTAATTTGCGAGTTCTGCTGAGCGCATTTCATGATGAGAGGGATGACCTCTAATTTCGAATAGAGCAAAACGGAGTGACCGTTGACCTGGCCGTTTTGTAGAGGTGTCTGCCTTTCACCAAGCGAGGGCAGTCCTCTTGATGTGACGAACCGAAGCTGCGATGCTCAAGGCCAAAAGCACACGTTGATGAAAGCGTGAAACGACACCTCCTAGCCACACGCGAAGAAGCAGGATCGAGCGTTGAACTTGAACTCGAAAGTGATTCATCAACCCACTCACTTAATGAAGGACTCTCCCTTTCGGTTCAACAGCCGGGGGAAAAAAGAACCCGTTCTTTTGTCTGCCGTTCATCGCTTTGTTGTTCCGATTAGTCGGTAGAAGAAAGGGATTAAAACTGGCTGACTGATCACCGCCGTTCTTTAAGAAGATCAAAAGATCTTCAGATTTTGAAATATCTCCTTGACAGAAGCATCATTAAACTTCAATTATTTTTTAATATTAGGGATTAAGGTTCAACATAGAAAAAAAAACGAAATTCATTTATTGCAAAGAATAGGGAATCTGCAATTTTGTTGAAGTGGATGCATTTTATTTTTCACTCTTATAACGATGTTTATTCTTTTCCCACCAGGTATAAAGCAGAAGGAAAAAAAAAAACTTTCACTTTATGTTTAGACTTTTAACTTTTTCTTAATTTTGTTAATTCCTTTGTATTCCATTGTTAAACTAAGGCCAAATTAAACCTTTAAGTAGTTTTAAGCAGTATTAAGTAGTCTTAAGTATACGTAATTTTAAGAAGCAAATTTCGACAAATTGAAGTAGTAAAACGCATTATTGCTGATCACTTTCGAAAAAGTTAGTTCTAGTATACGTATTTTTTAACAAAATGCACAGTTGAAATTTAAAACTAAGTTGATTCAAAATTGTAATGCATGAAATAAAAAAAACGTTTCATAACACAAATTCAAATAATTTCTAATAATAGGATCAAACTCTTTTTTCCCGCATATGTTGTGCAGAGAAAGTGTAATTATCGTCAAAAAATTTCGAATTCAAAATTTTGACGAATTTCCATGTTTTAGACTTCCCTGAGTTCTAAAAACACATTTTTGAAAAATGTCCGTCCGTCTGTCTGTGACGAAGATAACTCAAAAACGCTTTGAGCCAGATGGTTATGTATATTATCTGTGCACTAAATTTCCATGGTTCTGTTAAATTTTGAGTTATTCAGAGGAAGTTCAACTGAATATAAATGAAAACGATAATTATAAAACAATGAGAGCTAGAGAAATGAAGTTCGGTTCATAGATTAAACATCTTTAGTGTAAACGCTTGCCAAATCCAATAAGGGATTGGCCGTCTGTCGGTCTGTACTTCCAGAAGTATTTAAGTGCGATAATTCAAAAACACAGTGGCTTGAATATATTAAATTAGTATGAGAATTTGTGACTATAAGTCAGTTTTGTGTCCATTTTTTGTTTCGATCGATTAAGAGAAACTTGTCTAAGACACAAATTCGATTTTTGGATACTATTAACATATGCCAGGGATTAATCGCCAAATAGCTCTCCAAGGATGACGTGATAGATTCAATAAAAATGCTAAATTCGTGCCAAAAGTTAATATTTCGTAATTATTTACGCCAATGCCATGTAAAGTATTCACTGGCATGGCAAATTTATTAGAAAGTATGCGAGTAGGTTTCGGTTATGCTACTCACGCTGGTTTAAATTATAAAGCACCACCTTTTTCGTTTGAAATATTAAATAACATAATACAAAACTTGCAAATAGGAATTAACAAAAAATGTTATTAGAAAAATTTTGCGATTTAAAAAAAAATACAATTTGATTTTAATTTTTTATGAAAGGGGTTTTATTTTTAATATAGGATAGCTCTGTTTTTGTACTTTTCGGAACAATAGGGAATCAGCAGCTCTATTTTTCAAGTAATAAAATAATTTAAAACTTACAAAGAGTAATTAATTTAAAAGGGCATTGGAAATATTTGGTTTTAATTTGAATAAGTTAGCATTATAATTTTAAAAAAGCACTCAAAATTATTTCATTTATTATAATTGAAAGAAATAATTTTGAAAGCTTTGTGGATCTGAGAAATCGTGGGGTCCTTATAGAATTGCCAATTCAATAATCCGGTCCTTGTTCTAATTATGACAAGAGTGAATTTTCCTATTTTAATATTTCAGCATTTTTGAAATTACTTTTGATATTTATTCCCTTAATTTTATTGAATTGTCTCGAAAGCTCCACAATTAAAGTTCAAACTATTAATATATATTTTAGGTATTAATACTGCTAGGGGATTGTTTACAAATATGGAAAAAAAATTCCAATTGATATCTACTTTAAACTTAGATAATAATTAAAAAAGAGAAAGAACGATTGGAATCAAGGGACATAATAAATTAAAAAATTTCCCAACGTAAAAGATAGAATTTTTTTAAATTTTTTTTGTCAGTTTTATATTTTAAAGATATTATTTTTTGTATTGTAAAGACATTACAATACAAAATTTTATTTTTTGTAAAGATATTAAATCTTGTTAGTAATTTTACTCTATTGCCCATCTATTTAAATTGAAATCACTTTTATTTGTGTTGCACACCATTATTTACTTGTGTTTAAAAACTTCTTTTACTAAGATATTTAGAGTCGGAATATTTTTTTTTAGAAGAACGGATGTTTTGACGATAGTTTTACATTTATTTGAAATTTTTCTTAAGCAGTATGTTTACTCGTAGGTGAAAATTTACCTTCAGAGCGTTTTATCTAAGTCTAGATTTGAGTTATGAGCTTTCAAATGGAATTTGAAATGGATTTTCTACGTCTTATGTAATCAGTGGAACGGTCTTTAAATGTTGTTACTGTTTATTTCAAGGTTAATTATTTGTTTATTAGCAGAACATCCGTCGTTTCCGGTTCCGTCTCTTATCAGAACCTTGTGAGAAACAGGAAATGAAACAATGTTGCATCAATACTGTTCTACTCGAAGATGTCTCCGTTCTAGATGGGTTGTTTGGTATCCTTTTAACAATAATTCGGATATGACTGACGTAGATTAATTAAAGAAACTGCAATCAGAAATCTCATATAGACTGGCAGAGTGTTTAAGAAACTGAAAAAAATAATATTTTTAGTATATTTTATACGTAATTTTATTTAAAGTTTCGCCTCTTTGCAGTGAGGTCTTTTCTTCCGAAAATGCTTATTAATATTAACACTAAAAGTTATTATTAAAACTGGTTTGAAGCAATTATGATCCACTAACAGAAAAAAATTCGTTGTTAGACACAAAACAAAAATAATGCCGAAAGAAAATATTAGCAATAACCTCCAGCGGAAATGAAAATATTATGTATCAGCATAAATATAAAATGATAAAATTCGCAGACCTCATCTCATTAAGCTTTGCTACAATTCAGCATTAAAAAAATGTAAAGTATTTTTTTCTTCTAAATCAAAAAATATGCTTCCAAAATTTTATCGATATTGCGTCAGTCGTTCCGAATAAAAAATTTCTAGGTACCATATAGAGTTGATTTCCTGTACGGTTATCCTACATCATATACAAATTGATGTACTGCCAATGCTGATATTCATTTGCACGTGATATTTTATTACTTGAACTAGTAAGCGATTCTTTTCCCTATGAAAGTAACCAGGTACACAGTGGATATCGGTTCTAGCACTGGTCCCGAGATTTAGCTCATACTGATAAGTAGATGATTCTAAATTGTGATTACGAACAAGTTATCGATGATGCTGTGCCGACTGCCTTCGTTTTGATGATGTTTGACAGGTGGGTGAAAAGAGGAAACGAAAGGCTTTGCTGATATAGTTAATAGAGAAGAAGGCAGGGATAATGCAGTGGTAATATACCGTTACATGGCTTAGAAAGCACTAATGGCTGAGTGCGAAATATATAGTTAAAATATATCACACATCTTCACACTATTTCTGAAGCAGGATGGCGCACTCGGCTACATCATCCTAATACTCTATATCGGATTGGTATAGTATCACCTGATTAAAAACGGATGGGATGGAGAAAATTGCCAGTCATTGTCAATCGATTCCCAGGATTGATACTTAACCTCTGATGCTCTTAATCTGCAACGATTTCGTGTACCTGATGCTTTTGCGTATTTGATGAAAAGTATTAGGTTGATACGCTATCATTCAACCCCATTATTAGGAGTAATTGTCGTCCTAAGGAGTGCACTACAAAGAATTTAATCTTATCACATTTTTAATCTGATTGGTTGAAATATCTGAATAAAATTTCAAGCCAATAGATTCATTGGTTATATTCAATTCATCATCTTTCCTTGAAAAGCGTAAATTAGGGTAAATTTATCCTTATGAACCGAATGTCAATAGTTACAATTTCCTTGTAATCAAGATAGGAAAAACGAATTTGAACTCAATTTAGAATGATGATAAAACTTAGTTTGCTTTTATAATAATAGCTCATTGCGATTTCCCTTGGTTAAATAGGCAACGTCAAATCGATGAGTGGTGATCCATCACATTACTTTGCAATTCGTTTTTCACGGGTACCTCCGCTTCATTCACTATTCCCGGCAAGAGTTATACAAAATATACAACATATCTGAAAGGAAAATGAAGAAGAAGTTTTTTCTGACAAGAAATTATTTCAAAATATTCATGTAGTCACAAACAGAGGATAGACATGATTTTCGAAAACACATCACCTGTGCCCAGGAGAAGTCACTTAGGGCAATTTCTGTGCACGCAAACAAAATTTTAAACTTCTTTAGGTAATAAGAGAATTTTTGTTCTTTTTTTTTGTTGTTGTTGTTTTGTTTCTATTGTTGCTTACGTGAAAGTTAAAATCCTATATAAACTGTGCAATTCTTTTGAATCATCCTGTATTTGTAATATATTAGTGAGGAAAAAGTGTACAGCATTTCATCAAACTCGTCCTAGCTATTTGCAGTGGTGTAGAGAAGAAAAAGGGTTCCCAGGGCATTGTGGTACTTTTTCGCCTCTACATTATATTTGACTTCATATGAGACATTAAAACAATAACATTTTGAGCGCGACACTTTTGAAGACCAAATACCTATAAAATCATCATCATCCTCTTTCTCTACGCTACTGACTGAGGATGGTCACAGTGATTCCTGAAAAAATATAGAGGCATTGTTTCAGTTTTCGGATCGAGTTTTGTTTCTTTTTAACATTTGAACATTCGAACATTGAAACAAATCATTGGAAGGATGTAAGAATATTTAATACCGGATATTAAAATCATTGCTTTTAAACCTGTCTTATCCCAAGCATAACATTTACTCCTTAAAAGTACTCGCACTTCTCATCAAAATCCACTCACGGGAGAATGTTTTGTATCATCTTTTGAGAAGTTTGATTTCATCTCTAATCTCAGAGCAGTGGACGAATTTCGCATTCAAAACTTATCTTTGGGATGAACTTCCGCATTCGTGCTCTGCATTCCCTTTCCTTTCAACATCTTAAATTAAAAGACAAAATCTCAGAATGTCCATCCTGTAAAATTTAAAGATGCGATAAAATCTGTCTGTGGTAAAAGTTTGCATTATATATTATGCTTATTGTTCATTATTTGTCACAGAATATAAGAACTTATAAAGCTTTTGATCTTTAATAAAATATGTCTTACTATGGTTTGCATTCCTTGATTCATTTCCCTATATGATAAACATATGCGGATAGACGATTGCATTTTTGAACCAAAGGATAACATGTTTGATATATAACATTACATAGATCAAATCCATACAAATAACCGAGTCCTTTTAGCACATGTCATATGGATCAAATCCATGCGGATAAATATATAGATTTCATAAATTTAAAAGTTTACAAGTTCGTTATAGGTTACCATTTTGTGATACGCGCATCCCTGGAGTTAGAAGAAAATGACATTATTTTAGTTTTAGTTAATTATATTAATGACATTAATTTAGCTTAGTTTAATTATACTAACGTTCCGTTTCAAAACAACTCTAAGGCTATTTTGGGACGGTTTCATAACCGCGGTCAGATAACGAGGATAACACCTTAGCTGGCACCCTCTCTCCAAACTTCCACAACACAATAGCGGGAGGACATTTGGCCCAAACTGTTCTAACATGCACGAAGCCCTCCTGCATGACGGTTCTTCGGTGGAACCATGTCTCGAACCTGAAACCTTTCTCCAGAAGACGAGACCTTACCACCAGATTACCGCGGCCCAAAATATTGGTAATGGAAGTTTAGTTAAGTTTAGGTTAGATTTATATTAATATCCCAATTGATAGCAACATTAAGGCTATTTCGGACGGACCTCTTAATTTTGAACATTGATCAGATAATGAGGACAGACGCTTCAACTGATATCTCCTTCTCCAAACTTCGTCACCACACCAACGGGAGGATGGTTGTTAAGCGTAGAATGCAATCAGTGGGAAAGAAATTTTCGAGTTTAAGCTCCACGGAACTCTCTCGTATCATTCTGAAAAAAGGTCTCACCTCCCCTTCCCCCTTCATCAAATAACGGATCTTGGGCACGGAAGGACAGAATGCTGATAGTACTCTGATTTTTATTTTCAGAGTTCTGCGAATAAGAACTGCCTGCTTTTCAGAATAATAAAGAAAACCAAATATGCATTTGGAGCGCCGTTTCTTAAACCTGTTCAAATAAAAATTTCGCACAGAGAGACGATTTCAGTAACAAGATCATATGCCAAATTCCATTTATTTAATTCATTGCATTTTTGAGTTATCACTCATTGCATTTTTGAGTTATCACTCATTGCATTTTTGAGTTATCACTCATTGCATTTTTGAGTTATCAAAAATGCAACAAACATGTAAAAATGCAAACTGACAGACGGCCAATTTTATGACAGATTTATTTCAAAATTTGACAGTGGTCTGAATTTAAAAGCTAAAATTGCGCAATAAATTTTATTTTTCTAAGCCAATGCATTTTTGCATTATCACATTCACTAACACTCGGACAGTCAGAAAGAGAACGTCCTATGAATTGGCTTCGATGAAAATTAGAAAGAAATCCAAACAAATTGGTGAGAAAAAAATAACCTAAATTGCATCCACTCAGCTTAATTCGTTTGTGAGTTATCGTGTTCACAGGTAGATAGAGGGAAAGACAAATTGATAATATTTCAGAAATGTGTTTTACGGACTCAGGGAAGTCTGAAACATTCAAATTTCTTGACGATTACAATATTTTCTCTTTGTATACTTACGAGAAAGTAAAAAAAGTAAAGAATTATTATAACGCGAAAAAAATGGAAAATTTTATTTATCAATCGCTCATTGATTCAAAAAAAAAATAATGAATATTTTTCACGAACTTGTTCCAAACATGCGATAATATCTGTTTCCATTTGAGTCTAATTTAACGAAACGGATCGAATTCAAATTACCTTTCATTTGAATAAGTGATCATAAGGACGAGTAATCATTGGCTTTCATCCTAAGTTAAAAGAACTGTTAAATCCTATAATAACAAAAATTGTCAAAATTTCAGATATAATAAGTTTTTAAAGTAAATTTTTATCTCAGGTAAAATTTATTATATATGGAAAAAATGAAGTTATAAATTTATTTTACTTTCTAGTATGCTTAGAATATAGAAAGTATAATAATCGTCAAAAGGTCGGACTTGGAATTCCGACAGAGTTCCAGTTTTTAGACTACCCTGAGTTTGAAAAACGTATTTTTGGAATGATGTCTGTCTGTCTGTGACAAAGATAACTCAAAAACTCTTGATCTAGACGACGAAAATTTGGTATACAGTCTTTACACAAGATTTGCAATTTCTATCAAATTTTGTGTAAAATCTGTTCAGAGGAAGTACGTCTGTCCGGCTGTTCGAATATAAGTTAATACGATAATTATCAAACGAGGAGAGCTAGGAAGATAAAATTTGGTACACAGATATAACATTTAAAGTTTAGACACCTGTAAAAGTTTGAGCCAAATCCAACTAAAGGTTAACTGTCTGTCGGTCTGTAACTTCAGAAACATGTAAATGCGATAATTCAAAAATGCAGTGACTTAAATGTGTCAAATTTCATTTGTGATTTTGTGACTACAAGTGCAGTTTTGTGCCAAATATTTGTTTCAATCGTTTGAAAAAAAAAAGTCTAAAACCCAAATTTCATTTTCGGATATTATGGCCCTCATACCAAGGATTAATCGCCAAGGATGACACGATAGATTCAGGAAAAATGCCTAATTCAGGCCCAAAGTTAATATTTGTAACCATTGTACTCCATTTCTAAGTAAAATGTCCTCTGGAATTACAAGTTTTTTTTAAAGAGTATAAGAGAAAGTTTTGGGGAAACCATTTCCACAGATTTCATTATAAAAACAGCAGAAAATGTTTGTTTCTTAAGCTATTGGATTTCTAATATATTGGTTCTATACATTTGTGTTTAAAGTGATAATCCTCTAGTTCATAAGCAAAATGTATGCCCAGAGAAAAAGATATCTTTATATAAAATTCTAACGTATGTAACACTCAAATTATTATAATTTTATTACATTTTATGGAATGGCAACAGTAAAATGCAAACAATTCATTCTAGGAACAATACAGACTAGTTCATTAGAATTTGATACAACTGCACTTAATTCAACGCTTTGCTAGTTAATGAAGCTGTTAGCTGTTAGCGCTAATTAAAATATTGTTAGAAAAGTTTTGATTAAGATTTACCGAAACCTTATCTATTCAGAAGAATGAAGACGTAAAAGAAATCAAGATATTGGTATCAAACGAGGCTTGAGACATGAAAATAGGTTAAACCATTTCCATATGGTTAATTCCTATGCTTTACCTTCTGAAATTGATGGCCATGTCTTTCAAAACTATTAACTCACAAAAATAGTCTCTATGTTATCTTAAAATTCAAAGAATAATCTTTTTCAGGATTTCAGTTTCATATCTGAACTATATTTTCATTGTTTTTAATCATTTTTAGTTACTTGCATATGTAGTATATATTGTAATCGTTAAAAAATTCGAATTCAAGATTTCTACAAATCTCCTTTTTTAGACCTTCCTGCGTTCGAAAAACACTTTTTTGGAAAATGTCCGTCATTCTGTCTGTCTAAGACAAAGATGATTCAAAAATGCTTATAGCTTATAAAATTTGGTATGCGGTCTTAAAGCCAAATTTGAAGATTTCTATCAAATTCTGAGAGAAATCCATTAAGAGGAAGTCTGTCCGGCTGTACCAGGCAAAAGAGTGAGAGAGATAAGTTTGCATGCTTTTCCAAATAATTTCTAATTATTCTTTTCCAATAAGAATAATTTTAAAATTTAAATTTTCTTTATTTAAAAGTTTTTGTGTTATTTAATGAATCAACATTTAAAAAATACATAAAAAAATAGAGGTAAAAATGTAATTGATAAAACAATAAAAATTACACATTAATTGATCCTGAAAATACAGACATAAAAACCTTCTGCTTTTTCTTTGAATTATGTATTGTTCGGTTGATATATTATTCAGCATTCAGCTGAAAAGAAAGTGTAATTTGCATTTCTGTAGAAAGGAAAGCAAACAGCGGAAAGTTTCTTTGCTGGCATTTATTTGGCGCTATTTTTAGCTCGGGCACACAGATATTAGCAGCTTTTCCCGCCACACTCTATTAGACATTTTCCATGCCATCCTTTGTGCGTGCGATCTCGGGGTTTCCGGCCCGATCTCTGCCGGAGGGCACGTCACGTGACCACCCCATTGGCCCTTCACCCCGGTGTCAGACCGTGACCGTGAAAAACACGTTTTCTCTTTTTCCCTTCCTTTGTCCGTTGCCATTCGGCGACTGGCAATTCCCGCCCGAGGCCCTGCTTTCATCATTAGTTGCTTTTCTATGCTGAGAGTGGTGTCTGTCAGCGCCCGACCCATTAACGGGCAGGCCACCTGCGATAGACAAGGCGGGGGGAGGGGGGAGGTAAGCGATGACCTACGCAGCCAACTGAATAATATAAGCTCAGAATGACGTGTGTTTTCTATACGTAGTTTTTTTTTTTTAACATTTCTAACAAAGATCACAAAGAAACTGAAACACGAATTTCAGCCCATTTCTTTTTCTTTTTTTTTTTCAAAACAAAAACAAAAAACGAGCACAGGACTAAAAGGCAGCTGCTGCCCAGATGTTCCAGATTTATCATGTTTCTGAATGAAAAGTTTGGAATTCATTTTGTTTTTGAATAGATTGTACATGATCTGTCTTGTTTTTAAAAGGAATGCTCCGGTGTGTCTTTTTTTAATAGAAAGGTCCAGATTGAACTTTTTATTACTTGTAAATATGTAATTCGTGTATTAGAAGCATAAAAAATATTCATTTTGAACCGGTCTTCTTACGAGAAGTATGCTCTCATACATAGCAATCTGTTTAAAAATATCCTAAGCATACTCTCATATATAGTTATCTATTTTAAAATATCCGAAGCATACTCTCATACATAGTTATCTATTTTAAAATATCCAAAGCATACTCACATACATATTTATCTATTTATAAATATTCAAAGCTACTTTACCACTTCTGATTAGAGCTGATATCTTTTAATAACTTCAGAAATTTTTTAATAAATATTTGACCGTGTAATGTGACTTTAGTAATCAAATTTATTATTACTGCTTTCAGATAAAAAAAATATCTCAACACATATAATACTAAAAAAAAAGTGTGTGCAAGTTCTTGTCAAATTTTTGATGAAATAGAAACATAAATGTTTCAATTTCGTATTTCAAATTTTATGTATATGTTTTGTTTCTTTAAATAAATATTAATCAATAAATTAAATATAAATGGAATTAACCTTTCACATTAGGATGTATCATCTCTGGCATTATTTAAGACTCTTCATCATTTTGCGGTTTTATTTATTTATTTTTTATTTTGATTGTTAAAAATACCTACAGAGAGTGGCAAGAAAATGTAGATTAATTTTTTGGCAAAATTCAGTTTTAAAAAAATGCGTATATTTATTTCTCGAAGTAATAAACAAAGGTTAAGTGAATAATTATACATGGTTTACTTTTTCGAATGCAGAGTATTGATTTGTCAAATAAGCTAAGTTTTTTCTTTCTTTTCTTTTCTTTTTTACAAACAAATTTCAATAAAAAAAATTTGTAACTTTGCTAGAAATGAATGGACTTTTATCAGTAAACATAAACAGGACTATATAAATATTTACACTTTAAGCAAATAAAAGAATTTCCAATTTACCAAAAAATTTTGATCATAGATTCTAAAATAAATATTATTACGAAAGACGTAAAAAGCAATTTTACGAAAAAGAAAAACGGGAAAAGAATGTCGTAGCGAAATAAAGAATGCCTTTTCCAACTGCAATAAAACGAAGCGAACAATAAGAAAGTGGTGGGGGAAAAATGACCCCGATCCGATTTCACCGAATACGGCTTTCCTGCTAAGAGCCTCTTGCTGTGGGGAAAACACTTTTACAGATACGTGTGGAGAGCTTCAATGACAGTATAAACAAACATTCTGAGTGGAGTGTTCAAATAAATTGCCGGTTCGGAGATCTAGACATTGTTTCTTTAATCGAAATTAATTCAACGAATCAAATACGAACTTTAATCGAAATTATTTCAATAAATATTTTTTTAGAGATGATAACTGAAATTTCAGCGATTTTGTCAAACGTACCTTTTTAATGCTTTTAGAATAATAATGCAACTAAATCTCTAAAAAAAAACTTTTTAAAAAAGATTTATAAATGCAAATAACATATTATTTCATTATATATACGACACTGATAAATTATTCATTGCTAGTTTTCATTCTTTCTTATTGATCTTTACGGAAGTATTGATAAATTGTTGTAAATTGTTTTGTCGTAATGTTGTTTATATTTTTCATCCAGTTTCCCTTTTCTTGATTTAAAATTGATTTTATATGATTGTGGCTGATGATTTGGAAAATATAACTGATCGTTATTAACATTCAATATTTGGTTATTTACGCAAAAACAAATCACTAGTTTTGAGCATCAATTATTTTTTGGCGAACAAAATTCTACATGTACATCCCTTGATATTCCTATTTATTCCCTTCTGATGTGTAAAATTCTACACCTACATTCCTTGGTATCGCTTTCTGGTGTGTAAAATTCTACATCTACGTCCCTTGGCATCCCATTATGGGTGTATAAATTCTACATCTACATTCTTTGATATCGCTTTCTGGTTTGTAAAATTCTACATCTACATCCTTTGGTATCCCTTTCTGGTGTGTAAAATTCTACATCTACATCCCTTGGTATTATCTTCTGGTATGTAGAATTTTACATCTACAATATTCCTTCCATGCTTATTTTCTCATTTTTTTCACGATTTTTTAACCTTTCTTTCTTCTTTCGCGCTTGATTTTTTTTGTTTCCATTTTATCGTATACAAAGTATAAAAGCAGTGAGTACTGTAATTGTCAATAATTATGAACTTGATATTTTGACAAAAATCCACGTTTCCGACCTGAGTCCCAAAAGTGCATTTTTGAAATTATGTCTATTGGCTCTCTATGTTTGTAAAAAAAGGTAAGTAAAAATTTTCTGAGCTACGCAAAGGAAATTCGGTATATTGTTTTTACATATTTCTCTTGAATTCAGATATTCAGATTCATTTGAATTCAGATTCATTTCTCTTGAATTTATATAATCTCTTGAATCAGATTTATATATTTCTCTTGAATTTTGAATGAAATCCATTCAGAGGAAATCTGTCTGACCGACTGTCGGAATATATGGCTGCAACAAATTACAAATCGAAGAAAGTTAGATGGATAAAAATTATTACATAGATTTAGCATCTAAAGTGTAAATCTGTGTAATATTTGGAATCAAAGCTGTCAAAGGGTTGACTGTTTATTGATCAAAATTTTTGCATGCAAAAAGTCAAATATGCGGTGATTTAGATATATTAAATATGGTATGTGGTTTTATGACTGCAGTTTCAATTCCGTGTTAAATTTCGGTTTACATAGACCAAAAAAAAAAGATGTCCAAAACACATATTCAGTTTTCAGATATGTTGTATTAATCTCATTTCAGTAACTTATCGCCAAAAATCGCACGTTAATAGAATTTTTCCTAACTTTTGTTCCCCAGTCTTGGTGAATGGGTTGACTGGTCAAGTATTTATAATGAAGAAACACCGATCTTCTTTACTATACTAAAAAAGAACATAACTCTCATGCGCGGGACTCTGAAAATAAAGATCCGAACATTCGGGATGTTGATGGTCTTATCCAAGTTCCAAAAATTTATGCAGGCAGATAATATTTTTTATTAGGGGTTATAGAAGGAATTTCATTTCCGCTTTTTTGATTTTGTTGTTCTTGTGTGTTTATTGTTTTGTTTATTTCTTGTCGTCGAAGTTTATACGCGAATACTATTTTATTTCCTCTGCTGTTGTATTTATATATTTTATTTTCATCTTTTACATCATACGTCTTTTCATTTGTCTAACTTTCATATTTTGTATTTGTGAACCACAGTAAATATATATATTATGTATCTCATGCAATATTTTGTGGAGAAAATGCAATGTATTGCAATATTTTTTTTCGTTTTTGAAATATATTGCATTTCCCTATATTGTTTTTTAAAGTTTATACCAAAATAATTCTGACTTCTTTCCACTTGCTTATACTTGTGACTAGAAAGAACATCTTCTAAAAATAATTATAAACGATTTTAGCCGATACTGTATCGGCTGTATCTATATGGTTGTTACTTTTAAATCTCCAGTCCTTGAATTTGTAACAATGCATATGTCGATTGGCTCCACAAAGCATCTGGTGTGCCGGTTTTTCAGCTCAGAAATGAACGCAGTTGCAAAATTATTTGTCTTTAGAGAATTAAACTATTTCAAAGCAAGCGCAATATAACTTTAAAAAAAATAAAATATTAATAATGAGCTTCACTACTAAGCCCAACTTGTATCATATAATTACCAGTACTGTTTTTAAAAAATAGTTGTCGTAGTTTTTATAGTGAGGAAATAGCAACAATAACATAAAAAAATACTAAAGTACATTAAATTAAGTGTGATTCTATCATAGAACTATGAAAGCAGATCTTTTATTAACTATTAAACAGAGAACTATAAAAGTGCAAGAAAACTTGTTGTAGCTTTGGAAATGAAAGGAATAATTAGCCGAGAGCCAATATTGAGCTGTTGAATTTTTTTGCCGAGTTATTTTTAGATTCAAGTGAAGAAAAAACCACTTTTTGATTGCCGTTTTATCATAGCTCAATGCTAACTGGTAATATTTGGTATTTTGGCAGACAAATTGGCAGTCATTCTCAGACTTGGGTATTTACTGACTTCTTCCCTTCTTATAATGATGATAATTATTCGCATTTTCCATTTCCATCAAATGCTCAATGCAGGGAAAAAATGAGATTAAAATCAAAAATAAATTTTCACAAATAATCTCGGAAAGGGGTGGGGGCTTGCAACTGCGCATCCCTAATGGACAAGCTACCACTATATCCTATCAATAACATGTTCTATACTAAAATTATGGAAGCTGTTACTCAATGAAACGAAGCGATGTCATAATTTTTCATTTATTTCACACCTGTTGCACAGTTTCATTCTTAATCGTATCTTCTTCCTGATATAGTTCTTTCCTTTTTTTTATTTGTAAAGTGGGATGTCCCATTAGAAATCATCCTTCCTCCACCTTTCCGCTTCCGCTAAAACTTATCTTTTCCCTGACCGTCAGATACATTTTGTCGTTCCTTTTTCCTCCGGATTTTAGGAAAGTCTACGTGTTTCATGTTTCACCCTTATTTCAAAATATCGTGTTTGTAAAAATAGAATGTTGCAATCTGTTTTTTACTAACTTCCCTATATATTAACATTTTGAAATTTCGTACACTTGTATCTTCACAATAAAAATACATCAATTTAATATTTTAAAATTTTTTTTTCATTTAGTAGATGATAAAATTGTATTTTTATTCCATATGAATGACTCCACCTGGATGTGAATTAAAGAAAAAAATAACTTCAAGATTCCACAATGTCTATAATGAATTAAAATTTAAAGAATAATAAGCAGAGGATAATAAAAAGAAAAAATAATTGTACATTTTAGTAGTTAGAAAGTATACTTTTATGTTTTTAAGAGCTATTTTTCCTCAATTTATGTATTCTTTAATAAAGAGCCTTTGAGAGGCACTTTATTCAAGATTGTGTAATAATTTTAATAATGAGTTGGAATTTAAAGACCGACATTTAGAAAATAATAAAAGGAAAATCATTATAATTTTTAGTTAAGCATTAAAAAATGTTCCTAAAAATCATTTTCATTATTATTTTGGTTCTATTTGTGAGAGAAATTATAAATTTTCTTAACAAATATAAAAACAAACAGAATGTTTGAAAAATGAAAAATAATTGCAAAAACAAAAAAAAAGAGTTTTAAAAATAACAAACGGAAGTCATCGAATAGGAAATTTTTTACTAAGCATCATTATTCTTTTCAGCACCTTGATTATCAATTAAAATTGCAGATTTCTAATAGAAGCCGATTTTATTTAAAAATCGCACAGATAAACAATCAAAAATCCTTTTAAGTATTTTATTCTTTGACAAAAAGAAAAAGAAGGATTTAAAAGTTATCTCGTAGTTGACATCAGAAGCAAACACTTTTTCCACTAAAGCCAAATACTGCGCTATTCGTGTAATTACCAATTTTAACAAGTCATTTATGATTATGGTTGCAATTATGTCAGTGGTTTAAGCGAAATCGAGTGCGTTGTATTTACGGTGTTGTATTAACCCCTGAAGGAAGAACCTCGAAATGAGGATGATATGCTTCCGGTATGGTGGTTTGATCTCGCCACCCTGGAGGGTACGTAAAAAGATGGGGAATGTGGCTCCTGCCATCGATGACGGGACGTGCTTCCTTCGGGAAGGGTTGTACTATGGCTGGCGATGGCCCTTAGGATTCAACCACAGTTCCAGCCAGTGTTGCTGTTGTGGCGGTCCGTCATTCAGTTTTCTTTATCTGTGTGCCTTCGGGTGGATCGGTGAGTCAGTAATATGACTTACAGTGCTGTATTTGTAGCAAAATAAAAAAAACAAACTCTTTGTGTTGAAAGCTGCTTCAAAAAATACCGCAACGAAAGATATTGTTACGAATCTGTAATATTGCTTTCCTTCGCAATCAGCCTGTAGGTAAAGAAGAGCGTTTTACAGTTAGCTTTAACAGATGCTGAATGTGTGGGTCAATAACTTTCGGCCTTGACGATGAACTTGGCTACCCATTTGGCTTCAAAAACAAACTATAACGAATTTTCAAAAATTTTGGCAATATCTCCAGACTATTAGGACTTGAGTCCCAGCGTTTGTTCTAGAACATTCGATACCTCTTACGAGAACTATAAAAATGATAACAGAGGGAATCAATAGTCGAGTGAGACTAATTGAATGAAGTCTTTATTTGGAGTGCTGATCTCCAGGAATCTCTCTATTTGAGTGTTATGTGCAGTTGAGGTTGTTAAGTAGTGATTTGCTATATGTGGCTGCTTTTTACTTTAAGTATTGTTCTTGTGTGCGGTTTGGCTGTTTTTGCTATTATGAATTCGTGTTTTCATATAGAATAAAGCGTTTTTAGCCCTTGCTTGACTTTTTCATAGTACATCCATCGAATAGAAATTTTTTAGATTTATCTCCATATATATATATATTTTTTTTCAATTTTCAAATACATTTTTCTGTTTGTATATTCCAGTTTTAATTTCTCTCCTAGGAACCACTTATTCTAAGTAACTATCATTTTCAGAGTATGTAATTATAGATTCAAGAAAATGATTAGTAAATTTTCTGTAAAATAACTTGTCAGTTTGCGTCCTTTGGTCCTTTGCAAAATTGTCAGTTATTAATTTTCTCTTAATTAACAGTCAAAGTAGTTAAAAAAGTGCAAAAGCTAAACCCAACGGATTATTTAAGATAGTTTTCTAAAATACTGCATTCGATATCACATACCATTTCAGTTTCTCAATCCTTTCTCAATTCATTTTTAAGGTGTGCATATATCAATATATATATCAATATATATATAAACATTCCTTAATTAAGTAACAATTGCTCTGTAGCAACGCAACTAAAAACTAAATCCAAATTAAGTAATTCAATCAGTAAAATCAAACCATCCCGATATAATATACTGATTTTGAAAACAATTTGTCATAGGCACTCTATAACCCAATGTCGACCGTTTTATCTAAACCTTCAGAGCACATTTTTCGAAACAAAACAAATGTTTCTCTGTTCAAATTAAACGCTCGAATAACTGTTTTGATTAATTTCAGAAAGCTAACAAAAGAAAGAAAAAACGTATTATGCGTGCGATGATCCGTAACCGCTATTTCGAAATGTGCCTTAAGAGCACCCTACATTTATAATCGGTTGGTTATTATTTTCAGAATGATTTGTAATGGCCGACGTGCTTAGAATGAGTTAATCAATCCCTTTTTCCTTGATTCTGAATTTCAACGAATAAGATTTGTATAGCACAGAAATCACTTTTATTACTTATTGTCAAAAGATAACAAACAAATGTAAACAAACTATCGCAAGAATTTTAGACTCTTCCTTTGATTGCTTTTATAGCCGTAATGAATTTAATGTTTCGCTTAGTAATTAATGGGGCAGCAAAATACAATTAGAAATGCTCTGGAGAGACCTCGCTGTGGCGTCAAAAACTCCAATCAGTCAGAGAAAAGAAGATGTAAAAGAAACCAAGAAATAGGTCTCAAACAGATAATTTAATCGATGGCGAATATTTTTTAGTGCAATTTTACATGGCCATATCTATCATTTATAGAAAATAGGCTTTTACATTATCTAAAAACTAAAAAAAATCCTTTCTCATGACATCAATTTTCATACAAAATCTTAATTAATCTTGATATAAATCTTCTCCCAAAATCTTGATTAACTTATAATTCTTTAGGATTCATCAGATTTTCAAAGCAAAAAAAAATCGCTCAAGATGCACCTTTCAAAATTCCAATTCAAACTAAATTTTGCTATTCTAATTCCAACTATGTGTCTTGTAGAACGCTAAGACATTGTATATACATACATATATTCTCTTTTATTATTTGTAGAGATTATATATCTTTAAAATGTAAAGATTTTTGACAGTAAACGATCGTTCAACATCCAATAGACGGTAAATTTATTATATTGTTACGAATCTGTGATGCTGCTTCCCAACATAGTTGGTTCCATCATCAGAAAGACTGTTTTACAGTCATCGGTATTGGACGGAGTCCGGGTGTCGTGTCGGAGGTCCCATAGCTTGGCGACAAACTTGGCGACCATTTGGCGACTTGGCGACGAATATTGCGACTTTGGCGCCAAAATAGATTATACCCGAAACAGTGAGAATTTTCCCGATCCGTCCATTGGGAACCGAGATACGCCTCGAAAGTTCCTGATTGGTTGAGAGGCTTCTAGCCCCACCTCCTGAGACCTATAAAAGGAGGCAGTCTGCAGCTGCCGGAGGTGTAGTCGGAATCGACGGTAAACAACGGGTCTTCCAGAGATTAGCAGAACAGCGGTGGAGTCAAGCTAGTTCTGAACTAAGCTGTGCGCTACTATCTGCAGTAGATTCTTGTTGTGTGCTGTTGTGTGCACGTCTCGGCTGAAGATAATTGTCTCCTCTATGCTATATATAGTTGTCGCCTTTGTGCTGTCCTGTCTTCGTGTAAATAAACGTCGTTTTTTTTTCTACTGCCGCCTGCTGATTGAGCGTTCTCCACACCATATCACCTCCACTATCCAAACGAACCGGTACATTTCATAACAATATCATCTCCCTCCCCCTACATACACATACATGCAGCTTTCGCTTTCTAATACTTGTTTCGGATACACTAAAATACTTTCTCTGTTTTTACATAATCACAAGAAATTATTTCTTTCAAAAAATAATAGTAGACATGCTCAAATGAAAAGTTGATGAATGTTTGAGAAAAATTCATCAGGAACTTATTTATTTAAAAATTCAATTCTAACTTAACTTTTTGTTAACCTTTTTTACTGTAAACTTTATTAATTAAAAAATGACTATACCATGCATTTAATCCGAATCCTAGGATTTTTTTTTAATTCTGGACAAAGAGCAATAAATTGAGACTGTTCTGGTTAATCCCGGATGTCTCGTCATTTAATAAATTTTCAATATTTTTGGAGCAAAGAGGTCGTCGAACCCTTCTTGCCGGATGTCGAAAGAGGTGGATTCTTCTTCATTAAGCAGAAACATTTGAAAAGGAAGAAAAAGTCGGACATGTCTGTCACCTGTCTGAACTAACTAAGTGATTTGTTGAAACATTCGGTCCCTGATTGCACGCTTTATATAGACAGTTACGCTTCACAATGGTTTCAGTTCATTTACCAAATGTCAAATGTCTCAACTAAAAGTCAGTAGCCTGATATTAAGCAAGCAAAAAGTCATTAACCTTCCAAATAAATATCTTCGAAATTTTTGCAAATATCAGGGCAGAAGATATAGGTATTTTGTGCTCCTACGCATTGCATACTACGAGACACCACTCTTTAATAATGGTGACTATTTAGTTTCACGTTTCACTACATTTTTAATATGTTAAAGGTTTATTTTCGATTTTTTTTTATTTCACTAACTTTGTGACAGTATATTTTTTTAAATTTCCTTTATTTCTTATGACTTCATATTTTACTTAAATATTACTTTTTAATCGTTTAAAAATCGATAATTTGGGTGAATAATCTGATCGTTAAAGGCGGCTAGTTTATAAATATTCTAATCATTAAATTAACGCAGTGAAATATAAAAAAACTGTCTAACTATTCTTTAAAAAATGTTAATACTGTCTTAATGTTTTATGATTCATTAAATGTGTATTATTTATAAGCTTATTTATTTGGCAAGAAGAAAAATAAAAATAATTAATCACTTTGCAATTCCATTTAGCCAAGTGACCTAGATAGTTCTAGCATTCGGTAGTTACTTTATTTGAATTAAAATATTTTATTACTAGCCGTCTTTGGTGATCAGCTGGATCACCGGAACTATTGATTGTGTTTGATTTTATTTAAATCTCTTATGAATAATATATACGATAGGATTAAGAGCCCTAGAGGCTCTTGGATAATGGTAGTAACAGGGTTAGTTCTCTCTGTTCTAACTTATTGCTCAAGATATGTTTTATTGATTTTATTTGGTGTTAATATAAATAAAATTCCTTCTGGCTATGTATATGTGTATGCATCATTTTCATGTATATGTGTATGCGTCATTTTTATGTGTATGTGTATGCATTATTTCTATACATATGTATATACATCCTTTTTCTCAATTACTCCTAAGGAATCGAGCAAATTCAACCAAATTTTGCGCACTTATTAGTTAAGATAAGAGAAAGTATACTGACAATTTTTCAAAGTGCAAAAATCAATTAAAAATTGTTCAATTAATTAGAAATTAGTAATAAGGTAGATAAACTTTAGTACATGAATTTAACATTTAAAATGTAGATATGATCAAATTTGGAACCAAATTCATCCAACAATTGACTTTGTGTTGTCTCTATTTTCGTATGGAAGTAAACGCAATGCCTCGTAAACACATGATTTAAATTAATGAAATTCGGTATGCTAACTTGTAACTGTAACTATAGATTTGCGTTATACATTTTGGTGTCCATCGGATTGCTAAAAAGGCGTTCAAAATACAAATTCACACGATAGATTATAAAAATACAAGATTCACTACAAAAATTTATATTTCGCAACTTTTGCTTATCAATGCCAGGCAAGGAATTCGTGGTATGAAACTGCAATTTTAGGCGAAAGTAGAGATAAAAGACCTTTATGGAAGAAAATACGGGAAGGTTTCGGGAAGACCACCCCTCCTGGTTTAAATTTGTTTTCCAATTCTATAGCACTGCGAAATTTTGATGAAATTACTATCACGAAAATATTTTCCACAAAAAAGAAGACGTTGGTGAAAAAGAAATTCTATAATGTTTTATTCTTGATTAAAAGCATATTAGCTTTTAGTTAAAATTTTCTCTGTGTTTAAATTATATTAATATGCATTTATATACTATATATGTCTTGAACACAAAATTTTCTTTTTCATTTTTTTAAATAGACCTTTCCTCAAAATATAAATTGTTTTTATACACTATCATAAAACTTCATTGGTTTCGTTTCATGAGTTAACACGTTTAAAAAGAAAACCCGCAGACGATTTAAAAAAGCTTTTATTTTAAATTGCTATTTATTATCTTTCTAGGGAATTGCAGTTTCCTTAAACGCCTATTCCGCAAAACGAAAAACGTCACACATGCAACTTTCCACACCACTTCCATTAACCCCATTCATCTTTTCTTCTCCCAAAAAACGAAAAGAGAGAGAGCAGAACTTTTCATTTCGCGGAGATGGTCTGCGTTTCCGGTGCCTTGACCACACAAAGGATCGGCGGAAGTGGCGGTTGCAGTTGCGATCGTCGATCGCGACCGGATGTCTTGGGATGAAGCAACGCCCTCCTACCCAGATAGGCATCATCACTTAGTCGTCTGCAATTATCCTCTTTGTTTCAGCGGTGGGAGCTCTTGAACTTTGTTCGACCACCCCCCGCTCGCCTGGAAAAAATGTCCACGATGACATGTTCATAGTAAGGAGTGGCTTTTGTTTCTTCGCAC
>JAPMOR010055634.1:39335-64459 GCA_026543865.1 Argiope aurantia | reverse complement strand
CCCCCCCCCGGTAGGAGAGATTTAGTATATAAAATTTGATGTAATTTTGAGACAAAAATTTTTAGTTTTGTGATATATTTTAGTTTTAAACGGCTTTAAACACCTAAAATAAAACATGATTTTCGCGAATCTATTGTTAAATACCAGGATGAATCGCCAAAAAATTGCTATCAATCATACAATAGATTCATTAAAAATGCTAAATCGACTTCGAAGATAAATATTTCGTAACAATCACTCGCCAATATCATGCGAAGTATTGTGGTCTTATCCAATGTCCACAATTTTTAGGGGTTTTATTTTTCCTTAAAAAATAAGCAGTTAATATCAAAATATTTCAAATATAATATAACGTCATTTAATTGCAGTAAAAATAACAGCGAAAATTTCGGTCATTATTATTTACGAGAAAAAATATAGGAATAGTGAGATTTTGTTCCCCCAGATTTCTTTTCATTTCCACATTTCTTTAACAAGCTACTTTGGCATTTACTCATAAGAATTTGATTTTAATTAAATTTCTTATATATAACTTGTTCATGGAATGGGTTCTAAGCCTAAATTCTGAGGTGCATTAAAGATGTTTTATTACACCATTTTTGTTTGTGGTATATATAAAACTTCCTAATGAAATTAAGTCCCATGACAACATTGTGTCATTTAAAATGCAACTCTCCGGATAAAATATCTTTCGCCATACTGTAGTTTCATTTTCTAATTACACATGTTAACTGCGGAGATAATAAGCAACCCTTCCTCCTTGAGCTTTCCGGAATGAAAGAAAATTTTGCAGTTAAATATTTGATTGCAACAATGAAAGCGATTTGAATTTCATTGCAATAATGAAAGCTATTATGGGGATTTATACAAAACATGTCATTTAAAAAATTATCCAAAATTAAAGAAAAATTTGTAAGACAACTAAATGGATAGTATTAGAAAGGTAATTTTTTAAAGTGAGGTAAAAATAATTTTGTGCGAAAATATTTTTGGAAGTTATCGTGGAAGAAAGTCAAAATCTTGCATAATTTTTGGTTAGTTGAAACTCTACTTAAAATTTCAATACAATAGTTCCCTGATGCTCATGCGACCCTCCAAAATATATTTGGTAACTTGAAGAGAAACGATCTAGATCTAGACAAGACACAAACAGGCAGATAGATGTAAGCAGGAACGCACACATATACATACACACATTCTCTTTTATTATTATTATTGTTTTCAGAGATTCAGAAAACGAAGAAGAAAAATGTCCATGTGCCGTGAGAGACAGGAGTAAAAAAAATGGAAGAGGACAAAATGACAAATTCGTGATTTCTTTATTTTTTTTATTGCCGTTAATTTTCAAAAACATATTTTTTATAAGATGAATCTTATATATTCTAAGGTGGCTGGGGTGAAAGACCGGGACAACTCTAATCTTGGACTCTTTGTTCTTGACATGAATAAAATATCACTGATTGTTCCAACTAGATATTTCAAATTATTTAAAACAGTCCGATTTTTCATTTTTTTGTCCTGGACTGAAATTCAAAATCTTGTCTTTCATAAATTAAAGGCTTTAATTGTAATCCAGGACAAAGGATTAAGCTTTAACAGTAATCCCGAACAAAAGATTAGGCTTTAAATGTAATCCAGGACAAAGGAGTATGCTTTAATTGTAATCCAGAGGAAAGGATTATGCTTTAATTGCAATCCAGGACAAAAAATTGATTTAACAATAATCCAGAACAAAAGATTAGGCTTTAAATGTAATACAAGACAAAGGATTAGGCTTTAAGTGTAATCCAAGACAAAAGATTATGCTTTAATTGTAATCCACGAAAAAGGATTAGGCTTTAATTGTTATCCGGGACAAAGGATTAGGCTTTAATTGCAATCCAGGACAAGGGATTAGATTTAACTGTAGTCTAGAACAAAAGATTAGTCTTTAAATGTAATCCAAGACAAAGGATTGAGATTTAATTATAATCCGATACAAAAGATTTAGCTTTAATTGTAATTTAGGACAAAGCATTAGATTTTAATTGTAATCCAGGACAAAGAATGAAAGTTTGAGAGCAACCATCAATATTTGGGTTATAAAATGTGGAATTATGCATAGCAAAAAATAGAAGTATTAAATAAATAAAATTCAGGATTAATGAAATAATTTTAAATGGAAATTAATTTTAAAAAGCTAAGTGAAATTATTTTGGTATCATTATTTTTCCTTCAAGATAATTCATCCATAATGATCCTATAATCTCATTTTCTATAATGCAAAGGCTGAAAAGAATTCATCAGAATTAATTTTTAAAATTGAATCTAAATTATTAAGTGAATTAATCTTTTTAAAGTTATTTTTTAGAGCGCAGTATTTATTTGTAACACTAGATAATTTGGAATGTTTAATTCAGATTTGGGACGAATTCAGATCAAAGAATCAGAAATAGTAATTTTCCAGGTTTTTATGCCGCTTCTGTCATTTTATATGAGTCTTAACTATTTAACTTTAAATTAACTTTACCCATATTTTGTTCGAACTCTGTGCACGCTTCGAATGATGATATTTTGGAACCTTTAGATTAAGTTTCATTTATACACGAATGTTATGATTCGATACAAAAATTATGCGAAAATCATAAAGGACTCAAATGTTCAATGGAATCTCAGTTGAAACAAAGTATTTCCAAAATCGAAGCTGTCATTTTATTAAAAAGAAAGAAAGAAAGAAATGAAACAGTTAAATGGTTAAAAGAGAGTATTTAGTTTATAGATTTTTAAGTTAAATGATATAATTCTCCTGTTTACTCGTATTCCACGTTATGACTGCAAATGTTGAAAATACTGGGAATTATTTCCATGTCCCAATAATTCTAAGTTTCTAAATTAAAGGAATTTTAATTTAAGAAATATACATGAGAAGAATTTTCTGTTGTTTAAAATTGTGATAAATATTTTTAAAAAGTAAGACAGATTTCTGTTTAATTCATATTTGGTTTAACATTATTCTAATTTATGAAAAAAAATAACTGCTCACAAGTTGTTTGCAATTATCACATCAGTGTGAGCGTTTCTTTCACTTTCTCCCTTCTGAACGCTTTGCTTGTGCCAGTGAATTAAAAATAACCATCTAAATCGCCTTGTGAAGACGGTTTCTTTTAAATTACAAAGCGTTTTCTTAAGTAAGAGAACCCTTATTGCTTGACTAAAGCGGCGCCAGTAAGCAATTATGTAGCAGAAGTCGCCAATAAATCTCCTCCGCCAATTCTTTTAGCAGAAATGTTTTTTTAAACAATTGCATTGAACTTAAGAAGTGGCCTTTTTAAGGCTCTGCTGTGAACACAACGGCGATACCATGTGACGTATGTAAATAAACAAAAGTTGCGTGAAGACAGCTGCAACACAACGTCAGGGTCACGTGATCAATAGTTTGTTTACTACTTTGCCGTGACGTCACGTTCTGAGATTCACCGTTTCAATAATGAATTAACTACATTTTGATGGAGCAATAACTTATATTTAGAATAGAGAAACGCTTTGAATAACAAACAGTTTTATTGTTGTCGTGGGTGACTTTATTTTTATGCGTGTGTTTCAGAAGATTTTGATCGTTATCACCCTGCTCTTAAAAATAACAGAATGAATAACAGAATTTTATTGGTTATTAATGAAAAGGCAGTGCTAAATGATTAGTGCTTCCTTTTAAAAAATAATAATATTTTCTACTGCTTGGGCCTTATTGCATCTAATATATTCGAAAATATAAGAAGTGAGAAAATTTAACTGCAGAAAATTCTAGCTTTTTATATTTCAATATTGTTTGTTTCTCATATGTGTTAATGTTCTCTTTATAACATATCTTAAGTGCTTTTAAAAACCTAAATTCTAACAAATATTCTTTCTATTTAAAATAAGGAATATCGACTCGAATCAACGCGAATTACAGAAATAATCTAGTGTCAAAAATTCTGAGTCAACAGTTGATTAAAATCATAGAAATGTAAGACCATTAAAATACATAATTTTCAAGAAAAATTATGTATCTATAGAAAGTATAGAGATATGTATAGAGTCTATATATAGAAAGTATAGAGTCTGAAAATGTAATTTAATCTTTTAAATGTGGATAGCTTGATGATAACAATAAGTTCGGCTCATTTAAAACTTAACAAACCACATTCTCTTCGAAATAATAAGAAGAATGGCACAGTGACATATATTCTTAGAAATAAATGGGAGAAAAAAATATTGTCCTTTAGGGATTAATTTAAAAGGGGTAATTAGTAACATTTTGTGCTTCAGAAAATTACTTTTGACTTTCATTTTTATCCTTGATACAACGAAAAAAAACTTAAAGGGTGTAGTCTCCCCACTTTCTTCCATACTCCATGATGAAGGTTTTTATCCCTTAACTGGCGAAAAGTAAATGTGGGCTTTGAAAAAAGTAGAGAATGCCTTGTTTGGACAATGGCGTACATTAATTAAGAAATATTAACCTTTGGCTTGAATTTAACTCTTTTACTAAGTCATGAGATCTTTGGCGATTTTTTTTCTTTTTTCGCGATTAATACCTTGCATCCAATGTGTTTTAGACTCGTTTTTTCCAACCGATTAAAACTAAAATTCGTAGCACAATTACAATTGTAGTCAATAAATCACACACCAAATTTGATATATTTAAATAGCTGGCTCGCGACTTATTTATCGTGTTTACTTATTTCTGAACGTACAAGCAGACAGACGCTCAATTCCTGGTTTTATTTAGCCCAAAATTTGATAGTTGTCTACACTATAAATGTTAAACTTGTGTCCGAATTTTTTATAACTAGATTTATTCATTTTGTAGTTATCGTGTTAACATATATTCGAACAGCTGGACAGACAGACTTCCTCCGAAGGGATTTTGCTCAAAATTTGATAGATATCAACGAATTTGATGTAAAGACCATTTACCAAATTTCATCCGTTTAGCTTAAAACGTTTTTGAATTATCTTTGTTACAGTCAGAGAAATTAACAGATATATTCCGAAAATACGTTTTGAAACTCATGGTGGTCTTAAAAGGGAAGATTCGACAAAATCTCTAGTCCCAATTTTTTTAACCATTAGAATACTAACTCTATTATTAGATTACTATTCTATAATGGACTCTACCTTAGACTGAGCCATTGTATATATTTATTTTTCTGTTTATTTATTTTTTTCATTCATTTACTTATTTTTTCATTTGTTTATTTATAATTTTCACTTTGCTTTTTTTTTTTGTTTATTTATATTTTTTTTCTGCTATTTTTTATTTTTCATTTTTTTTTTCTGTTTTCTAAATTTAAATTGCCTACCTTCGATAAATTTTATTATTTACAAATTATGTTTCAATGATGCTGTTGGAATATTATGTAGGCTCTTCTGCTTGGGCCATTTAGACCTCTCCACTTTTTTTTTGTTCCGCATTTTTTTTTCTTTGGCTGTTTTTAGCTTTTAGTACACAAGATTATGAATTTTTTTGAATAATTAATCCTTGGGTAGCTATTTAAATTCTATTTTTTTTATTTTATTTATGGGCTTTTACGCTGTAACTCCACTTTTGGCACACACCTAATCATCATCAGAATACCTCATATAAGAGAAATTAAACAAAGAGCAAAATACATTTATACATAACACGAAGAGAGCTAGATAGATAAGATTCGGTAGACATTTAGCATCTCTCATGCAGACACTGTCAAAGTTTGAGATAAAACTAACAACAGGTTCGTTGTCTGCCTGTACTTTCAGACACATGTAAACGCAATAATTCAAAAACCCAATGACTGAAATATATCAAATTTGAATATGGGATTTTGTGATTGTAAGTGCAGTTTTGTTTCAAATCTTTGCTTCAGTCGACTGAGAAAACGTGTCTAAAAGATAAATTCGACATTCGGTTAGTATTAACCGCATGCCAGGGATTAGTCAAAATTCACACGATAAATTTAGTAAAAATGCCAAATTCACGCTAAAATTAAATATTTCGTAATTATCGCACGCCAACGTAATTCAAGGTGTTCTCTGGCATAACAAGTTTATTATAGAGTGAGGGGGAAAGTTTTAGGAGACCACACACACTGCTTTAATTAGGGGATTGAAAATTGCCAACCTTATATGGATGCAAGTGTAACTGGCAAAGACCTCATAAATTTAAGATGCAATGAAATATCTCAGAAGTAAATAAAATACCTAAAGTACGTACTTATAAGAATTAAGTATCATACTATTCAAAGATTATTGCTTCTTGTAACGTACTTCCATGATGCATCTATGGATTCAACGTAATGCAACTTGAATATTTGTCCATATTTGTATACGCGTTACAGAAAAGTTTATATGTTGCAGAACAGTTGAATCAACACAATGAAGAATAAAACGGTCATCATATACTTTTTCATTTGAAACTAAAATATTTATTGACTGACTTTTCACAGAAGATATTTTATGGTTGCCAAACATTCGACGAATTCTTTACAGAAATGTGACCAATCGTAAAAATAATGTGAAAATTCTGTTAGCTCCATTCAGCTGTACAAAATCGCACACGCGTCATATTTAATAAAAAAAATTAAAGAGATTCGAAATTCTAGTCGGAACATTATGGAATGATAACTTTTTCAACTTCATTCGTTTATAATTAATTTATCTTCAAAAAGATTTCTTTAATTATGCTATAAACTTATTCAAATCAATGCTTCTTTACAGCAAGCTTAATTATAGCAATGTGCGGACAAAAAATATACTTTATACTGTCACGGTTCATAAATGTAAATGCTGTCACTGAATTAATGAAAAAATTGTTTTAAAATATACGTAAAAATATTTTTAGAAATTTATGAGAATTAGAGAAACAATTGCATGGAAATAAAAGGGTTATTCTTGAAAAGATGATTTTATAAATTTTAAAGTTAAATAAAGTAATTTCTGTATAATAATATACTCCACAGTTAAAATGAATATTAATAATAAATAATATATGGGATAATACCTAATGTTTTTTGCAGTCAGGTATCAATATAGATCCGTCATTCAATTTTAAGAAATTTTGACATAGTTTTTAGGTATCATTTTCCACTGCAGTTGGAACGTAAAATTCAAACATCTTTAGAAAATAATTAGTATTTCCCCCATACCATGTTATTATTAAACTGTTACGAATCTGTAACACTACTTCCCTGCAATTTTAGTCATTTTTCTGTCAAGAGCGCTACACATAGATTCTTAATGGATGGAAATAGATGATTCTTTGACCATCCTAAATTCAGCAATATAAGCGACAAAAGTCATCTGGAAAATGGAAAATGCACGAATTATGGCCTTATCCTCTTTTAGGAACTGAGACGTGAAATTCTTCAAGAAAAAAATTTTTGTGACGTCACGCTCTGTGGGAAAATTTTTATAAACTTGAAAGACTGAAACGATTGATTCAAAATCCTTTCGTTTAATTCGGTGAACGTGGTAGAGGCTGTGGTTATTAAACACTCTTACTATTATTTAATTAACAATTTGCTGTCTTTTGTGTGCCGTTTGCTGTCTTTTTGTGCAAACCTCGATTATAAATTTCTTATCATTGCTTCGTGTTTTCTGAAATATTCATGGAATTAAATCTTTTATGATCAGCCGACACATAGGTCCTCTTTTACCGTACACCTACTAAATGACTTTCTGAACAATATTATTTACATAAATAAGGGCGCATGGTTAAAATGAACACAGTTGTTTAAAACGAGTTGAAAGGATTAAAACAAATTTTCATACATAAATAACTATGATGATAATAAAGAAAGAAAATCAATTTAGTTATCCAAAAAAATTCAATGTTAGTTAAAGATGAAATTCAATTGAATTTTGTCTTTAACTAACATTTTTGGCGATCAATTTGTTTTTACAGATAATTGAATGCTTATTCATTTGAATTATTAATAGGGAATGCATAAAAATTATTTCACCTTTTTATTTAGTAAGACTAAAAAAATGAATTTAATTGAATCGGTTGACAGCAAATTAAAATATGTACATGATACAAAATAAAAGCGGAAGTGAAAGTGTTATTATGGAGCTAATGATTGATAAAAACATGCGATTGAATGTTTTGATGGATGATTTTGAATTAAAAAACAGCACTGATAAACATTTTGATGGATAGTGTATCAAAATAAAATAAAAATACTATTAAAATTAAAGAAAAAATTGTAAGGAAATGAAATTGCTATAATTTAAAAGGAAATTTTTTGAGTCTTAAGATAATACAAAGATTATTTCTATCAGAGAATTGTTTCATAAGATATGAACATCAATTTCCGTAGTCAGGTAATAACGATTAATTTATCTAGCTAGTTAAGCCTATTTTCTTGCTCTCGAGTTTTGCTTTTCTGATTGATATCTGCTTCTTAATTTCTGTAATGTTTCTTTTCTTCTGATCGAATGCACTTTTGGGTAACAAGACGAATCATTTCTAGAACATTTCTAATAATAATTTGCAGCTATTTTAATAAGTTAAGCGAACATTGAATTCAATGCAGTTGATTAATTAATTAATTAAGCAGTTCCATTTATAAGTAAAGAGAACATTGAACTCAAGGCAGTTGATTAACTAATCAGGTAAGCAGCTCCATTAATTAGTAAAGCGAACATTGAATTCAATTTAGTTGATTAATTAATTATCTAAACAGCTCCCTTTTATTAGTTAAGCGAACATTGAATTCATTTCAGTTCTAAAAACGTTTAGAGAAGTTTGAAATTCAGGTTTGTTTACATTTGACTATTGCCATTCAGTGGTTTTAGCTTTTATGCGTAACGCATTTCCCCTTTATTTGGAAAGTGAAACTTCAAAAAAACTGTTGATTCTGCAATTCTATGGAAACTTGTGATGTTATTAGCGAAATCAGAACAATACCAGGCAGATAAAATAGCGATAATTAAATTTTGAAAGTCGTGAGAATACCTCAGAGTTCTCGCGATTCAGAATTTAGAGTACCATTATGTTTGAATTTCAGGGTCCAGAAAGAAAGAAATTTAAAAAAGCTGGAAAACTGAATTCATCATGTGTAAGTAATGAGTATCCAACTACAAGTTAAGCCTTATAGAAAACTAAAATTTGCCAAAAGTAAAACTATTTTTTTATCCTGTAAGAGAAACAAACGAAAAATATGAAATAACAAAAAAACGACAACAGTTGAAAAACAACAATCAGGATCCGATTGCTTTGCAGCTGAAAGTATCTTTATTTTCCCCCCTCTCCATCTTCTTTTTTTTCTTTCTTTCTTTTTTCCTTTCTCGCTTTATTTCGCCATTCCTTTTAACAAACACCATCTGCTGCGATAAAATGCTTTTTAGAAAAGCTAAACCGGCTTTCACTAAAGAAGAAAAAAAAAAGTTCAGCAAAAGCAGTTTCTCCCATCCACATTTCTGTTTCTTCCCACACCAAAACATTTCGCTTCGGCGCGAAAAAACCCACTTGCAGTTTAAAAAAATAGCGCCAACAATAATAATAGTAATATAAATGGCGATATTTCTTAGTTGAAAGCGAACGATCTGTAAATGGCATGTACAAACAGGATGTTTACCTCTACTAAATCTGGCTTCTGAACTTTTTAAAGGAGATTTTTTTTAAATGAAAGTTTTCTAAGCTCTCTAATTATTCACTCGAACCGTAACGTTTTGGTGATTTCTTTTTCAGACATAAATCCTCTTCGGACGGGATTTATTGTGTCTAGAAATAACATGCTTTAAAATCGAGAGAAGTTTTTTTCCCTCTTTTCTTTCTGTCTGTCTTCCTTTTTTTTTTCATCAGTTTTCTTTTGAAGTATACAGAACCAAATTGTGCAATATGAAATCAATTATTATATAGATTATTCTACTAAACACAAGATGTAATAAAAAAGTGTTAGGAAAATAGATTTTTTATGTCAAATAATGATAAATTCAAACTATGAAATGATGTAGAAGAATGTAATATAGTCCATAAATCTTTAGGGAAATGATTTAATAAAGAATACCTAAGAGGATTAGGTAGAATGTAATGTCATTAAATCATTTTTAATCTTCAAATCTTCGAAAATTACATGCGTGCAAGCAATCAATGTGAAGGCGAGCCATCGATCACTTGATTCAATTACTGAAAATGATTCAGATTACGGTAAAATGTTTTTTTAAGTTCTAGCGAAGTGGTTCTCAAGATTTTTTTCAGTTGCGTTTTCTTTTTAAAACCTTGTATATATAATGTATAAAGGAAGATGGCAGATAACACATAGTGATAAGAGAAAATTATAAACAAATATGTTGCCACAAAATTAATAAAATAAACAAACAAATATTAATCGAAAATACAGGCGTCTCAATCTAGGAGACACCCGAGCACAAGTCAAACCTGATTGGTTTGTCAGATCAGTGAAAAGAAAACCGCCAAATTCGTTTTTCGCCAATTTTACAGTAACCAATTTTTATCTGCGAAGAGGTAAGTATTCTTCCGTATTGTATGTATAAGCAATAAACATGGAATTCAAATGTACGTTATGCGGCGCTGAATTTTATAAAAAACGCAACTATTTGAAACGCATTTTATAAAAGAATAGTTCATAATATTTTCTTTTCAAATATAGAAATAAGAGTAGAAGAAATAAGTGTGAAGTTACTGCCTTAAGTTCCGAACAAATATGTTAAAATGGATCCAGTGAGAGTTTTGTAGAACTGTGCATTTCATTTTTATTGAAAGACAACAATTAATAAACCTAAACAGCATTTATAAACCTAATAAACTTACAGTGGCAGTCAAAAGTATTCGTGCACTTTAATTACTAACTTCAAAAGTGAATAAAAATTGAAATTGCGCAAAAATTAATAGAAATTTTCAAAAATCTTAATATCTTTCAAGTTGTTGCATGAATGATTTGAATTTTTAAGAAGAAATTTTAAAATTTGGTCATAAAGAGCTTTTCGATAGAGTGAGAATTTGAATCTCACCACTAAACCTCGTGCTTCAAAAATATTCGTACATCCACATTTCAAGTTCTAAAATAATAAAATTAAGACAATTTGTGCGCCAAATATCGTTTGTGGGAATATATTTGGCGAGATGTTATGTTATTCTTACTTTTACCGCGTTATCTGTTTCATTCTTATGTTTACTAGCTTTAAAACTCGCATTTTTTGTTGTTAATCATACAGCTTTAAGTTGAGATGGCTCGGAAGGGAAAAGAAACTTCTCTTGCTGAAAGAAAACTGATAATGAAACTACATAATAACTATAACTCTTTAAGAAAGATATCACTTGCTATTTTGCTATTGGAAGACCACGATCTACAGTGCAGAGTGTTATAGATCGACACTGCCAACGCAATACTGTTGAAAATATTCCACAAAGTGGACGCCCAAAAATACTCAGCAGTAAGCACAGACGTTTACTCGTAAGATTGATTAAGAAAAATCCAAAATTGAGTGCCCCGGCAGTTAAAGCAGAACTCCTCAAACAGGGAAGTTCGATCTCGGTAAGTACTATACGCCGCACTTTTAACGAATCAGGATTCCATGGTCGAGTATCTCGAAAAAAGTTTTTTGTGTCGGAAGTTAATAGAAAGAAACGTATGTTTTTCGCCAAACAACATGTTAATAAAAATTCTGATTTCTAGAACAGGGTTATATTCTCGGATGAGAGCAAGTTTAACGTGTTTGGATCTGATGGCAGACAAATAGTGTGGCGTAAAAACAATGCAGAGCTACAACCAAAAAATTTGAGTGCGACAGTAAAGCATGGCGGTAGTAACATTCTAGTTTGGGGTGTATGAGCGCACATGGAGTGGGTAAATTGCAGATCATTAATGGAATTATGGATCACAAAAAGTACATTGACATTCTGAAAAGTAACTGAATTCTAGCGCTTCACAAATGGGTCTTCAAACTAACTACATATTTCAACAAGACAACGACCCTAAGCATACAGCTCATAATGCTTATCTCTGGGTATTATATAACACTCCCAAAAGACTGAACACACCTCCACAATCACCATACATGAATCCTATTGAACATTTGTGGAGTATTTTAGACGACAAAATCAAAAATCGACAAGTGAAAAATAAAAATCAGCTGAAAACCGCCATATTGGAAGAATGGGCATCAATTACATCAGATATCACAAAGAAGTTAGTAGATTCAATGCCAAGTCGAATGAAAGCAATAATTAAGGCGAAGGGGTATCCTTCTAAGTATTAAAATGTGATAAATTATATAATTCTATTGACATTTCTTAAGTGTACGAATACTTTTGACACAAAAGTTTTGATAATTAATTTCTATTTTTTATATTTTTTTATCTGTAATTGTTTTACAAGAAAACTTTTTTTGATGAAATTGCTCAAAAATAAAGGATACAAGGCCTGGTATCTGTGTTTAATGGCGTAGTATAATAATTAAAATACTATGAAGCGATGACCACTTCAAACTTCGGTGTACGAATACTTTTGACTGCCACTGTATATAATAAAAGTTCATAATATTTTCTTTTCAAATATAGAAACATGTAGCAGACCCTGATTTCTTCTATATCAGCTTTATTACAAAACAGATGCGAGTGTAAAATTTTAATCAACTGAATTACAAAACAAAATACTACAATACTGATATCTATTCCCGAATGAATTTCTCCGAAGTACGTATCTAATTACTAAAAGGAAAGATAAATAGCCAACAGATTTCCCATGATATATAGTTTGAAGTCATGTGATCGAATGAACCAATCAGGTTTGACTTGTGCTCAGGTGTCTTCTTAGATTGAGGCGCCTGTATCGAAAATAAATCATTGAAATGTTAAAAATGTACTGAAATATAAAATTAAACCGACTATTTTATAAAAAAAGAGGAGGGGCACAAAATATGCACTGCATAGGGTCGCAAACTGTCTAAATCCGCCACTGACAACCTGTTAATAATTTTTAATATTTTTTTTTTACTTTAGTTACTCTGTGACAGCATATAGTTTTTTGTTTATATATTACTACTCACGACTGCATGGCCATTTCTTTTGTACATATTTGCAACTTATCAATTACTGTTTGTGATAACTTACTGTAATAAGTAAATGAACGGTAATAAAACAAATTGGAAAATGACAATGCTATAATTGGAAAAATGTTAATGCTATAATACTTTTTAATAATTAATAGAATGCACTTTTTTACAAATTAATTTGTTTTGTATGTAGGCTAATAACACTTCACATATTTGCTTGCCTCTCCTTATGTGATTTATCGGTCTGATTCTCGGTCCTGGTTGGTTGGTTGTCAGATTTAATGGCGTAAGGGCCAATCAGGGGCCACTCTGTTGTTCCTCAAGATTTGGTTTTAATAATCACAATAAAGAATCTTCATAGAAAAGTACTAAGCGAAAAACTTCTAATGATTAAAACACTAAAATAAGGATTAAAAAATTAATGAAATACTGAAAATAACATACAATATCAAAGTGATTTTGAACATTAACTAGAGGTAGCAAAACAGACATGTACCTAAATCTGGACTTTCACAGATACATGCATATCGTTACGAATCTGTAATGTTGCTTCCCTGCACAATTAGTGCCATCGTAGGTCCTACCGCTGGTGTGGAGAGGGGGGTGTCAGCTCAGGTGTCGTCCTCGTCATTTGACCGTGGTTCAAAATTACGAGGTCCGTCCCAAAATAGCCCTAGTGTTGCTTCAAACGGGACGTTAATATAACTAAACTAAACTAAACTAATCTGTAATTTTGCTTCCCTGCACAATTAGTGCCATCGTAGGAAAGACCGTTTTACAATGAGTTCTATTGAATGCTGATTGGATATCGGATCAATGACCCTCAACATTATCGACCTTTTGGAGACAACTTCGGTGGCAAAATGGATAATACTGGAATCCTCATAAATTTTGGCTATATGATTAATAAGAGACAAGTTACGGTTGATTGCTCGAGAACCTTTTATACCCTGCTCAGGAAGCTCTAAAAGACCGGTAGTTCAAGCCGAAGTCAGTAGCATAGAAAGTCATGTAGTCAGTCGTAGAGTGAGTCAACGACGAATTGGACCAGTCTGAAACAAGTTGTGGATTGAGAAATGGTACGTACTAAAGTACTGAATCAACATCTAGTCGTGTGTGTAGTAGCCAGTCGTACAGTAGTGAGTCGGCAGATGGGTACAACGAAGAGACAGTGGAGAATAGCAGGAGATTGGAGAGACTAGTGATTAGCTACGTAGATTCCCTCATTATGCTGAGTTCTGTCTTACCACTTTGTCTACTGTGGTTATTCTTTACTGCCTATAACTACTTGTAAGGTGCTATTTGTTCTGCTTGTGTACGTCTCGGCTGTGTGTGTGAATACGTCGTTATTGGTTAATAAGGCCTGCTGACTTGGTTAAGCAGGCCTTATTTACACCACATACCCACTACCAGTGAATCCGTCTTTCGAGTTGTCAGTAACAGTATCAAGCCTATTTCCTCCGCGTCCAATAGGTTGGTAATACTCCAAAATCAATCGTCGATGAAAAAAAAAAGATCAGAATTGGCGAGGATTAGATTGGAAAGTTGGATATCTGCCCGTTTCAAATAGGGGAACGGACAGTTGTTGAATGCAGGCAGGAAGCTGGTAGACACTGAGTGCTAGAAGCTTAGGTACTCGATAGAACTGGAAGGAATCTGGCACAGAGTGTGCGTGAATGTAATACCTAAAAGAATGGGCTAACAAATGGAATCAGAAGAAATTAGAGAGATGTGGGCGTGGAATGTTCGTGAATATCCAACCTAAATGGAAATGAGAATGAGAAATGAGACGGAATCGGAAAGAAGCTGGCGTGAAATACTTGTGAATGTCGAGCCTAACAGGAAGAGCAAAAAAGAAAAAATAATGAGATGGAGTTCCAGTACCCTACTTGATGTAGAGTCAATTTCATTGTCCGACTTAATAATCAGTTTACCTATCGAAAGCTAAAACTTCAAGGGTGCATTCTATGATTGATGATATTTAATTAATCCTCACCAGATTTCCGCAAAAACGAAATATCGTATAACGAATCTTAATTGTATACATAATTTTTTAACAAAGTAATGGACGAGTCTAGAACTTTAGTCTCAATTAACGGCAGTCTGACTGAAGTGCAATGTGACGTAAAAAAAGTACAGTACTCTACAGAACAAATCATTGGAAATAGAACTAACAAATTTGGCTTCTGTATAAAGGTGTAGATGTTAAATTCTTTCTTAATGGTAAATAGATGCTCACTAAGAAAGAATTTTAAAATTTTATTTAGTTTTCAAATTAATTAAAAATTAATCGAACTTTTAGCTTTTTCCTTTAATACCTTTGGATGATATCATAGCATAAATGCCATTTCATATTACTTTAAATTTCAACAAATTAGATTTTCAGAGATTATACATTAGATTTTCGATTTTTCAATAGTCTCGGTAAATTTTTGTAAACTGATTTGAAACATGGATTGTAATAATACTTTTTATTGTTGCAATAAAATTTATAGTTTTATGGGGGTTTTTTCTATTGGGTAATTTTACCAATGTCAGCATTGTAATTCTTTGGGTAATAATATTAAATACGAATTTTCATTTTTATTACCATGAAATTTTAATCTGTCATTCTTTCTTCAAATTATACAAATTTCATTAAATTTGTATAATTTGTATTTGTATTTGTATTTTATCAAATACAAAATTCATTTAAATGTAATGACTGATGAAATTGAGCCTCCCAAAGATAACGGAGATGAATCAAGTCTCAAATATTATCATGCTTTGATATTTCTTACTAGAAGCTTGAATTTTCTTTTTGAAAAGCTTTTACTTAGCTTCGCCTGTTTCATATTTGCAAGGTTGGAATTTCGCAGTCAGTTTTTTCAGTCTCTACTTCAAGTGTTATAATTCTGAAATTTCACTCAATTATTCTATCCCTATGACTATATAATGTTTTAATAATTTTATAACTCTTAATTGTCAAGTAGTATATTAATTTAGAAAAAAACTGATTTTATAGAATTTGCGTCATTTATTATCCAGATTGAGAAATATCAGTTTATAGGCTCCTCCCACTGGTGTATCGTGGTGTGGAGAAGGGAGTGTCAGCTCAGGTGTCATCCCCGTCATCTGTCCGCGATTCAAAATTGCGAGATCCGTCTCAAAATAGTCCTAGTGTTGCTTTAAAACGGGAAATTAATATAACTAAACTAAACTAAACTCAGTTTTTAGATTACATAATACTACATGCTCCTCTTATATTGATCATGGGTATAACATTCATTCGGTTGTACAGATCAAAATAGCAAGAAACTGATCTCTCGCATCAAAAATGTAGAAAATTTGCCGTTTCTAGTGACCAGCAATTCGTTTATAGTAACAATTTCAATGTCCAGGAAATTTGGTAAGGTAGTTTTATTATGATCAATTAAGAATCTGACATTGAATCACAGAAAATTCAACAAACCTTTCCGAAAAAGATTGTAAAGCCTGCCCCAGCGTTGATTAAATTGGAAGGCATAAACAACAGGAATAATTTGACATGCACAGATGAATCGAACAGGTGACAAAGTGACTATAGCCATGAGAACAATAAAAATGAAGAGGCAGAAGAGAAATCAACATCAACCCGCGAAACTCTTCAGCCCTGAAGAAGAAAGATCAAATACCGTTTAGAATCTTTTACTGCATGTTATTTAGATGAAAGGTTTATCCAACGTATGCTTAATAACACAAAACTCTTTATAACTTTTAAAGAAAATTTTTTAATTAAATTGAATATTTTAAAATTCTTTACATTTTTTTTAAGTAAAACGAATGTATAATACGAATGATGTTGAGTGTCCGTTTCTTTTGGCGTTCTTCTATTTTTACAAAATTATATTATTTTTAAGACATTTTAGTTCTATTTATCATTCGGATGCAGTGATCACTTTGGCTTGGACCCAAAGCCATCACTACACTAAATTATGAAATGTAATAAAGATAATGAATAAAAAAGTATTTTTCCTTCTTTTTTTCTTTTCTTTTTCTTTCTTTCTTTTTTTTTTTTTTCAATAAGCAAAATGAAAAATAATCTTTTTATTAAAAATTTGAAGTGCAAAGCAAAAATTGTGAAAAAGCCTGTCGCAGAAAAAAAAGGTTTTCAATAAACTGAAATCGTAATCCATTTGTAATATTCACATCAATTTTATATCCTTCCATCTTTTTTTTTTTTCGGAGACTTCATGCTTTTACTAGATTTTTTAGCCTCCAGATATTTGTAAAAAAAATATTTTTTTTCTTTTGTCCATTGATAAAACATTTTTTTTTCCGTGGTTTGTCTTATATTTATTTATTTTAATCTCAGTTTTGCTAAACAAAATAGTTAAATTTCTGACCATATGCATGGCACAGTTTAGCTAATTATGGCTCTTGCGCCAAAAAATCTTCAAAATGCCGAATGCCAAATGCTAAACAAAATATGCACTCAGTAGCATATGACTCACGGGGGATAATGTACTATATTTTTTAAAAACTCTTTACCATAAATTATCTTTTATCGCTTCCGCATCGGGTGAACGCATACTCATAATTCACTTTTCCCGAGTGCTTCCACAATGTCCACATGTTAATCAGCCGTGGACCAGAATGGTAACAAACAATCTAGTTGAAAAATATCCCAGCTATAAATCCCGATAGTGCTTCCAGCTCTGTTTTTACGATTATTGTTATTATTTGCGCAGTTGTTAGCAGCAGGGCTTTCTTATGAAAAACTTCCTGGTCTTTTTTTTTTTTTTTTTTTTGCAGAGGGGTTGAGAGGGTGTCGTGATGCACGTGGAGGCAATCTTAAGGAAAAGCGAGGCACACCTCAAGGTCACCGGTGATGAATAGTCGAAGGAAGGGAATGATTCGATTAATGAATCGGTGCGTCTCACGAACCGGGCCTTCATTAATCCGGCTGGCGTTAGAGGAAACGCATTCGTTTGCATCGCCGCAAATAAACAAGGCGGTGTGTGTATGTATGTGTGTGTGTGTGTGAAGGGGGGGATTTACTGCTGGAAGTGCTTCGGCTTTCTTGCAGCGAAGAAGCTTGTTAGGTGGTAAAGCCAGCAGAAATCCACTTGCGTTGTTCTTGTTTATTTTCTCCAAGTAATTGCCTTTGTGTTGAGAGGATAATGAATATATCTTCTGTTGTTGTCATAAAACATTTTCTTGCACCTAAAACCGTCTTTCATATACATTTAATCTAATAACTAAGTATAGAATATATTTTTTACACCCTCGATTACAAAGTATACAAAAAAAAATCAAAACTTTTGATTTAACGATTTTGACGGATCCACCTACTTTAAATATCTCCAAGATTCAGTGAATCATGCATGTGCGAATAAGAGAAGATACAGGGAGCTAGATGGATGAAAACTTATATAAAACTTGCCACCTTTAGCGACCAAATTGTTCGCCCAGATTATTGATTTTTTTTTTTAAATCTGCAACTATATGGAATGCTTATTTTAAAACGCTGGCTTATTAAATTAGAAAATTGCAAAACATCAATTTAATTGAATCAATCAATTATTGTGGATGTAAATTAAAAAGTTATGCTGGCAAATAAAAGCGGGATTGACCAACTAATATTTCGGAGTTAATATCCAAATAAAGCGTCTCCTATATCTATCTTAATTTAAACCCTGGCTGAAGTAGCCGGCAAATGCTTTCATAAGAGAATAAAAATAGTTTGAATTTCATCCTAAACGGGGAAAAATATTTCACAGATTCAGCATCAAATTAAATTAAAAAAATTATTTAAAATAAATAAAACAAATTTATGGTAATGGAATTTTTATCAGTAAAAATGTAATTTTTTTAAAGATAATACAGAAATTATTTTTGTGAAATAAAAGTTTTGGAAGTTATTGTCATCAATCATCACAATGAAGACGTAGCAGTTGCCCATTTCAAGACTATTAAGCCTGTTTTCGTACTTATTTAAATTTTCTCTGTGACATCTTTTTTTATTTATTTCTTTTGCATCTTGTTACTCTGGCAGAATGTAGTTTTGAGACGAGCTCTCTTCAGAGAATTTCTAATAATATTTTGCCTTTTCATTGATTAGAACGCATTTCAGCAGTAAAAGTATTCAATAAAGAACCTGAAATGTTCGTATAGAGATTTGTTTCTTTTTAACAGCTTATTTCATAGCGTACACGCTTTTTAATTTGTATGTATTAGAATTTGTTTTGATTTAACATGTTTTCTAATTTGCATGCATTATGATTTGTTTTGATTTAACACGCTTTCTAATTCGCATGCTTTATAATATTTTTTATATTTAATATGCTAATTTAACTGCGTATATTTTTTTAATTTAATTAGTCAAAATCATGTATTAAGCTATATATAGTAAAGTCATGTATTATCATTAATTAATAAAATGAATTTTTTTAAAAAATATGCATTCCACATTAATATTTACTATCTAAAAAGTCAATCTGGGCGAGAAAAGTGGTGTCCAAAAGCGGATTGTTCAATTAAACCTATTAAAAAAATTCAGTTTGAGATGTTCATTATTTAAATTAAATTTCTTTCATGGTTTTTTTTCTGTTTTTATGTTTATCTCGAAACATCCATCTAGGTGTCGAATTTTATCGCAAGTCTCTCTAGAAATATTAAACAAGCAAATTAGATCCAGTAAATCAGAAAATTAGATCTAGTATATTATTTGCATTAAAATGGGAATTTTCCTCTTTTTTAGCTACTATGATAGTATTGAATTCTACTATCAATCCTATTCTTACAAGCGTCGCTTTTGTTGCTACCGAGATACGGAAATGACGCCTTCTAAATTCTTTTTGCGATAAGGCATTTAAAATTTTAAATCGCATTGATTAATCAATCTGCTGAACTTTTGAAATTTAAGAGGAAAAAAATACATATTTTTATCGAAAAATGATGTAACTCAAAGCATTTAATCTTAGTAAATAAATAAATAAAAGTATTATAAAAATTAAAGTACAAATTAAAGAATAAAGCGGTATAATATAGCAATTCTAGTAGTACCAAAGTAATCTCTCCGCAACTTTCTTACATTGTCTCAAATAAAGATGTTATCTCAGAGAACACCTTGAACGGCATTGGCATACAATAGCTACGAAATACCTTAGGCTTAGATTTAGCATTTTTACTGAATCTATCGTGTTATTCTTGGCGAATTATTTGGCGATTAATCCCTGGTATGCGGTTAATAGTATCAGAAAATCGATATTTTAGACAAGTTTTTTTTCTAACCAATTGAAATAAAAATTTGATTCAAAGCAACTCTTTCAGTGAAAAAATTGCATTCATATTTCATATAGTAAAGTCATTCCAATTTTGAATTATCGCGCTTACATACCAGACCGACAGACGGTCAACTCCCTTGTTATATTTGGCTAAAAATGTGATAGATATCGGCACAATCGATGTTAAATCTGTGCACCGAATTTTATTTATCTAGCTCGTTCCGTTTTGTAATTATCACGCTTATTTATATTCCTACAGCCGGACTTCCTCTGGATGTATTTTGCTCAAATATTGACTAAAATCTACAAATTCGATTTTAAGATAATAATAAATTTTATCCATCTAGCTCAAAGCGTGTTTGAGTTGTCTTTATTACAGACAAACGGACGGACGGGCATTTTCCAAAAATGTGTTTTGTCTAAAATAAGAAAATTCGTCAAAACTTCGATTTCGAATTGTTTGATAATTACTATACTTTTTTTATACTACGCATATGAGAAAGTAAAAATCAGTAAAAACACATTTAATAAATAATAGAATTACAAAGATGTTGAAAATTCCGTTTCTTAAGTTAAAAATCTACCGACTTCACATACTTAACATCCCCTAAAGTAAAATAGACTAAGCTGGTGCAATTGAAAATTAATCTTCTCGTGGTTGTACAAAACGAATCAAACAAATCGATTTTCATACAGAAATCATTAATTTTTAGCTCAGTCACGCGAACTGTCTACTTTCTTTCTCCGACTTCCTTTGCCACAAATTCACCTGCTTTAATACTAATTTCCATTTCTACCTCTGAAATAAAGCATCTGGAGAAAGAATTGAATTTAACCTTTGTATGGTTGTTGCTGCAAAAAGAAATCTTGAATTCTTCTAACTGTATTCCTGTGCCATAAATTTCAGAGATGTCTTAAAAAAAGAATAGAAAATTAAGGCTTAACTGCAGCCACGAATAACTTTGTAACAAATATTTCTTTCTCTTTCTTTCTTCATTCTTATTTTCTCTTCCTGGTACACGATGTATAACAAAGCTAAAACTTTGCAATCATCAGAACATTTGATGCTGATGTATTACCGTTTCATAAATCTCAGAGATGTCATACAAAAAGGAAAAAAAGACCCAAAATGTAGCTCTTTGCAATAAATATTTCTTTAACTTTCTTCATTCATATTTTAACTTTCTAGTATGAGATTGATAAGAATGATAAAACATTGGAACCATCAGGACATTTGATGTTGATATATTTATGTTTCATAAATCTCAGCGATGTCATTAAAAAAAAAAAGAAAGGTCCAAACTGTAGATCTGAATAACTTTGTAACAATTATTTCTTTAACTTTTTACATTCATATTTTTACTTTCTGATATACGATGTATAACAAAGCTAAAACATTACAATCATCAAAACATTTGATGTTTTCGTTTTTCTCTTTCATAAATCTCAGCGATGTCATAAAAAAATGGAAAAAGAAAAAGAAAGGCCCAATCTGCAGACTCGAATAACATTATAACAAATATTTCTTTAATTTTCATCATTCGTATTTTTACTTTCCGCTTAAACCAAAAGCTAAAATATTGCACTCATTAGAACATTTGATGTCGATGTATTTTTGTTTCATAAATCTCAGCGATGTCATAAAAAAAGGAAAATGAAAGGCTCTAATTGCAGCCCCGAATAATTTTGTAACAAATATTCCTTTTAACTGTTCAATTATTTCTTTTACTTTCTGTTATACGATGTTTCTGTTATAAAGCTAAAACATTGCAATCATTTGAATTTTAATCTATTTCTGCCATAAATCTCACCTGATGTCATACAAAACGGAAAAAGAATGGTTCAAACTGAATCCCCGAATAATTTTGTAACAAATATTTCTTTATCTTACTTCATTCATATTTTTACTTTTTGGTGGTATACGAAGTATACAGAGTTAAAACATTGCAATCATCAGAACATTTGATGTTGATGTTTTGACGATTCTCCACTTTTTAAATCAGCCCAAGTGGTCTTTCTGGCATCATTCTACCACTTTTGTTTAGAGGCTTAAGGAATTTATAAAAAATTACACTTGTTATTTACTATACCTTCATGGGGCAGCTAAAAGAAGAAAATTAAAACCTCAGAAATCAATGAAACAATGCATCTCATTTTTTACCAAAGCTTTGGGGTCAAATTGACCCTTGCATGTGCTAGCATTTCAGATTCTTTTAATGTTATGGCTATGATAGAGTTAGAATATGAGCAGCAGAGATTCAGAGATCATCTCGCAGATGTTATTACTGATTGTGCAGGTGTTATTACTGTTGACAAAAACTCAGATTCGTCAGATATTGGTAGAATTTTGGAAAGCGATCATGATACTGAATTGAATCAAAACACAGATTCTGAATACACTAGAAAATCTGATCGAAAGTCATTTCTCGCTCGTGAAAGAATGTGGCAAATCCTTACATAAAAGGGATTGTCTTATAACAAAAATAAATTGTCTTGAATTAATGTTAAAAATTCATTTTATTCTAAAAGAGGATTGATAAAAGCGTTTTTGAATTTGTGTATAAAAATGAAAGACAAAATTATGAATTTCCGAAGTATATTTATGGATATTATATTTAAACTTCTTTTTTCCAAAAATTTTTAATAAAACTTTGTATAAAATATAGGTTTTCCTATTCTTTTAATATTTTTATATAAAAAAATTATTTTTATATAAATAGGAATAAGGAAATGAATACAGAAAAGGTATGGAAAAAAAAGTGTTGATTTTTTCTTATTAAAAATCGCATTTGTGTCTCAAATAGAACAAATTTTACATGAAAAAATATTTATATATTCTGACTATATTTTATTTTCATACAAGTAGCAAATAAGATAAGGAGTAAACGCCTGACTTGGAGTCAAAATAACCTCACGCGTGTGCTAATGTTCGAAAAATGGGTAGGTGTGCTGAAAGGTTAGAAAAAAAATTACGTATATGGATAATATATATGACATTGTGGTTTAGGAACAGACATTGCCAAGGAACACGCAACTCAGTAAGCAGTTTATGGAATTTATTCTCTGAATGGTATATTAACCAGCATTATTCAAAAACTAGTAAACCGACTTATAGCTTACCAAAGAATTGAATGAATTATCCCCTGATGATTTTCCATACATAGAATCTCAGTTAGATTTTTAATTTCACGTATATAAAGTACTGTAATCGTCAAAAAAAAATTCAAATTAGAGATTTTGACAAATCTTACATTTCAGATCTCTCTGAGCGGCATTATGTCTGTCTGTCTGTGAGTATGAAAAGGAAAATATTCTTTGAACTAGAGGATTGAAATTCGCTATATAAAATTATGACCAAATTTGTAGATTTCTATAAACTTTTACACGAAATTCATTCACAGGAAATCTATCTGTTTGTCTGTACGAGTACAAATGAACTCGATAACTGCAAAATGCAAAGAGCTAGATAAATAAAATTTGGTACACAGATGTAGTGTCTATAATATAATACTTATTAAATTTGGAATCAAACCCGCCTAACATTGACTATCTGTTGCTTTGTATTTTCACATGTATGGAAAAGCAATAATCCATAAACACAGTGACTTAAATCAATGAAATTCGGAATGTGGTCTTGTGACATCTACAGTTCATTATCAAATTTTTGTGTCCATCGACTGACAAAATAGCATTCAAAAATATTATCGCAATAGATTCAATAAAAATGCTAGATTCATGTCAAAAATCTATATTTCATAATTGTTATTCACCAATGTCATGTAAGGTATTCGCGGCCTTATCCGAGGTTCGCAATTGTATACGAGGAGAAGAGGATGAAAAAAAATTATTTATAAAAAATTATGTATGCGAGAAAGTTTCGGTGAGACCACTCCTCACCTCTTGCTAGTGAACTTAACTGCTCTCTAGATTTTATGAAATGTTTTAATCAATGCATGAAGACACACCTCCTTTATTACGAATATGTGATTAATAATCCTGGTTTAGATGCAAACTAAACAAACTATATAATTTTATGTTTCTCTATGAATATTATTTTAATCTGCATTTTAAACTTCATAAAGGCACTTATATAGAAAATTGAAGTTTCGATCTTTCTTCTTCTCTTTCAATGAAAATCTAGTCTGAAAAATATTGACATAACCCTAAAAATCAGACTATTTTTCTAGTCGATGTTTTTCATAGTTAATTTAAGATATTCTTACCGTTTCCATGACAACATCCTGAATTCGATAACAACATTATTGCAGCTATGGATATTTCATGGCATAAATTCATAAAGAAAATACATGGCATATATTACTGTAACTACAGCTATAAAATATTCGTATTGATATCTAGTTCGTTTTCATTTTCTTCATGAATGAATAAAAGATATCAAAAGCAAAAGAATCAATTCCCTCGAATTCATCTGTGAAAGGGCAGCGAACTGTTCTAAAATTCATTGTATTTTGAAGTTCAAATGGCTAGTTTTTTTTCAAAAAAGATAAAATCGTGATATTAATTTTTAGCATTTATCAGCATATGAAAAGAAAAAAGGCCTATATGTCTAAATTTATAATGTAGGAAGAATTAACAATAATTTGGTGGTGTAAAATTTATCGTTTGCTCTATATGCATTAATTGAATACTTTTAAATAATAATTTAAAAAATAATTTCTATCAAGTTGATTGAAAACTCTGTTAATAATTAATAAAAGCAAGTACTTAAATTATAATACTTAAATGTCGGTTATTTGAATTAATTAATAGCTGACATATTTATCTATACTTATAATAAAGCTCAATGTGTGTATGTGTGTGTGTGTGTGTGTGTGTGTGTGTGTGTGTGTGTGTGTGTGT
>JAPMOR010055634.1:21769-34335 GCA_026543865.1 Argiope aurantia | reverse complement strand
TAAATGCAGTATTGCGTCCAATTTTTCTTTCAATCGGTTGAGAAAAACGTAACTATACTATTAATGTATACTATTAACTATTAATAAACTATTAACTATTAACTTAATATACTATTAACTATTAACTTAATATACTATTAACTATTAACTTAATATACTATTAACTATTAACTTATTAATAAACGTATACTATTAATGCATGTCAGAGATTAATTGCCAAAAAATTCGCCAAAGATCAGATGATAGATTTAATAAAATTGCTGAATTCACTTCAAAGATTAATATTTCGCAACTATTGCACGTCAAGGCCGTTGTGTGGCATGACAAGAGAATATCCGAGAAAATTTTGGGAAGACCACCGGCACTATTTTTGTTTGTTTGTTTCGTTTCTTCAGGTAAATACTGTGTATCTGATTGTTAAAAATTGATTTTATTGTTTTATAACATAATCCATCTTTGAGCGGTATGATCACTTATATTGTAGACACCTTTCAAACTTTGAGCTAAATGCAACTTTAATTGTCAGTCTGTCTGTACATGTAAACGCTATAATTCAAAAACGCAGTGACTTAAATATATCAAATTTGGTATGAGACTTTGCGACTATAAATGAAGAATTGTTTTTGTTTGTTTGTTTGTTTCAATTGGTTGAGAAAAATATATCTAAAACAACTCGATTTTCTTACACTATTAACCGAATGCCAGGGACTATCGTCGAATAACTCGCCAAAGATGACACGATAGATTCATTCAAAATGCTAAATTCATTCCAAAGGTTAATATTTCGTGACTACTGTACGCCAAAGATTTCTATAGCAAAACCAGTTTATTAGAGAATATCCGAGAAAGTTTTGGGAAGACAACTGGCTCTGGTGGTTTTTTTTCCCCACGTTGTTTTTTCAGAAAAGTTAAAAAAGATTTTTTTGTTTGTTTTTTGTCTTATAACATTATCCGTCTTTGAACTGTACGATTAAGCACCTACGATTATCTTAGATTGAAAATGAACAATTATCCCATATTTGTGACGTCTTGCTAATGGAAGAAAATGGGGGCATCAAAAATGTGACGTTCCAAGCAAATAATTGCATTTGTGGAGAGTATTGTGTCAAATCAACATTTAAAAGGTGACATGCGAATGTAACTGATTGTGATTCAAAACTGAGTGGATAACAATTGTTTGTTGCTTCAAATAGATAGGTTTCCCCAACATGTTATCAAATCTTTTCCATGGATGGCATGAACTGTTATCTTGTTTTATGTTCGGTTCCGACATTTTTATCATAAATCCATCGTTTGAAACAGAATCTCTATTTTTAGATCTCTTTTCCTACTTTAAAAGCTGCGTTTCCGTAAAGAATTCCGGTTCTTATTTATTTTTTAACATAGAAATAGAACTGGAACTTCCAAACATTAGTCACGTGACAACGTTGCATGCTGTAGTTGCGTGTCATAATTAATATTTCTATAAAAAAAAACTCTGAAAGTTTAATAAATTTGAGAAAAATAATTTCTAAAAACTAATTTTCATTAGTATGATAAAAATTATAATTATTTATTTTAATTATTTCCGACTTTATAATCCATTGTTACGAATAGCTCGGAATCTTGATTTTTTTTTATCAATTCCACTGCTAGGTGGTGCAATTCTTACCGGATTAAATTTAATAGTCATATCACTGATTCTCCGACCCACCCGAAGGCGCACGGATAAGTAATACTGAAGGATCGGACCACCGCCACAACAGCAACATTGGCGGGAACTGTGGTTGAGTCCTAAGAACCATCATCGGCAACGGTACAACCCTTCCCGAAGGAAGCACGTCCCGTCATCGATGGGAGGAACCACACCCCCCATCTTTTGAGTACCCTCCAGCGTGGCGAGATCCAATCATCATACCGGAAGCATCTCATCCTCATTTCGAGGTACCCCCAGGGGGTTTAATTAAATTTAATAGAATTAATCGCTCAGTTAATAAATAAGTTTTGTAAATATGAAAACAGTATTTTGTCATCAAGAACACAAATTTGTCCAAAAATTCCGCAATCCAGCTTATCAGGAAATGAGTGAAAAAATTGATTAAAAATTGAATGTTTACAAACATGAAAAATATCAAGCTGAATAATAATATATAAAAGATTTAAAAGGAGATTAACAATATTAATTGTAATCGTAATAAAGTTTTATTAGGCTAATTGAACACAGCATTCAAAGTTGTCAACTAACTCAAACTAAATTATTCTGAAATATGACTTGAAAGCAAACTATAATTGATTAAAAAGACTGTATATTAAATAAGAAAATATTTAAGAATTGTTTTATTCACAAAAATATTACTGTATGGAAATATCATTTTTAATTAATAACAAACGGTAGTGGTTTCAAAACATTCTCACATTCTTTTGAACAAAAGGGATTTCTTCTTTCAAATCCGTTTTTTTTAATCGAATTGAAATCAAAATTTGATACAGAATTACAATTGCAATCGCAAAATAAAATGCTAAATTTCACACACTTAGTCAATGCGTTTCTGAATTATCGCATTTACATGTTCCTGATAATACAGACCGACAGACGGTCAACCCATTATTGGATTTGGCTCAAAATTTGATAGGTGTCTACATTATAGATGTTAAATCTCTGTACCTAATTTTATCTGTCTAGCTCTCTTTCTTTTGTAGTTATCGCATCGACTTATATTCGAACAGCCTGACAGACAGACATTCTCAGAAAAGAGTTTGCTCAAAATTTGATAGAAATCTAGAAATTTGGTGTAAAAACCGTATACCAAATGTCATGCTTATAGCTCAAAGCGTTTTCAGTTATCTTTGTCACAGACAAACGGAGGGATATTTTCCAAAAATGTGTTTTCGAACTCATGGAGGTCTCACACATGGCGATTCGTCAAAATATCGAATTCCAATTTTTTGATAATCGCCATACTTTCTCTACACTTCGCATACGAGAAGGTAAAAAATTCGAAGTGGATGTAAACCTCTAGCCCAAACATCATTGTAAATAATATTTTATGATTAATCTGATTAAGCCATTTTTTTTTAATTTTTAAAATTTGCTCTTAATGATATAGCAGCGATAATGGGCATCCAAAAAATGCATGGAATGTCATCACAACGTACTATATTAATTTTCGTATTATATTAATGAATTAAAGTAATTAAAATAATATTAATTAAAGTAATTAAAACAAGAAAAGTATTAAAATAATTTTATTTAAATATTTTTTTAGCCGTGTTATTTTAATAAATTTTAAACTGCTCAATTCATAGAGTATATTGCTTTCCTGCTTAGAAAGACTCTTGGTAAAAAAGATTTTACGGATATAGTAATAACTGACAAATGGATACTGAGTTAATGGTCCCTTGCTCGGCGACGAATTCAGCAACTTTGGTGACAAAAATAAAAATGAAGGACTCAGAATATTCGAGACTTTTGACGGTTCCTCAATTGAGACTTGAGCTTCGCCTTTTGTTCTCAAATCTTCAGCACTCGGTCATAGATATTATAAAAAATGTAGGTACACGGACAAAGTCATTCAATTGTATGTAGTTGGCAAATGAGTCGAGCTCAAGTGAGTAATTCAACGAAGTGGCCAGCAATTTCATTTTGAGTGCAGTTATTTACGATTATTTAATAGGAATTTTCCACTTTTTTTGTTATTATCTATTGCAAATGGTATTTTTACTAAATTTGGACTTTATTTTGCTAATATGTATTCGTGTTTTCATGTACATTAAAGCGTATTATCCGTTACTGACCCTATTGGATTTTTCACCTCATACCCACCTCTCGGATTTTGAATTATTTCCATAATGATATCAACTATCTAAAAAGAGTGCAAAACTATGACAACATAATGCTATTAAAAATACAAATATCATGTTCATCCATTTTTAAATTTTCTTATTTCTGAAAAAAGATACAGATATTTCTCAAAATCATTATTCCTTCTAACAATGAAAGACATAAAAATCAAATTTTTTTTTACAAAAATTGGAAAATTTTGAGGGATGTTTAAAGTGGCGTTGTTATGGAGGAGAATTTTGTGAATATAAAAACAATGAAAAATAATTTTTATGTTTAATATTTTCGGAAGCTATGGAGTGAACGAAACAGAATCTAGTGGTATTTTTAATTAGTTAATTGTGACAGGCATTAAAACCATTTTATTTTAATAACTTTATTAATATTTTTTTTTAAAAAATCGGTTATATGGACTTATTCCGACCTTTTAAAGAACATATGTTCCAAATTTATTAGCTTTAATTCAAACATGTTGTCTTAGTCACCTTCTTTACAGACTTCACAAGCCTTCACAATTTTAGACCTATTCTCATACTTGGATCTCAATGCCAAAAGAGAGAAATTAAAGAAAATAGAAAAAAAAACTGATTACTTCCAAATGTAAATTAGTTATTTTACTAAAACTATTTGTCTAAAGAACAAAAACTTGTAGTATTTCGAATCTCAGGCCTATTCTCATACCTGGATCTGAAAGTAAAAAGAGAGAGAATAAAAGGAAAGAGAAAAAAGTGATTGCACCCGAAGATAAATTAATTAGTTTATTAGAGGCCATTTGCCAAAACAACAAAAACTCATAATAATTCGAATCTCTGCCCTATTCTCATACCTGAATCTGAATGTAATAAAAAAAAATGAAGGAAATAAAAAAAGGTGATTTCTTCCAAAGGTAAATTAATTATTTTATTAGAAACTATTTGCCAAACGAACAAAAACTCACAATATTTCGAATCTCGGCTCTATCCTCATACATGGATCTGAATACAATCACAGAGGGGAAAAAGGGTAATAAAAAAAGAAAAACTAAATTTAGGTTGGCAGGACCTACTTAATGGTCCGTCTCTTATTCACGTGACACACTCATGCATTTAGCTAATCGAGTCAAGTAATAACCCCAAAATCTTTTTTGCAGAGGGTTTCCCAATGTTGACATCCCGTGGTCACGTTCGCATCAACCCAGGCATGACGTAATCGGATCGCTTATGGCCGGAAAGGCTGGAAAAAATAACCTTAACTGTACCTATTCTGTGTGTGTGTGTGTGTGCAGACGAATGGAAAGGGCAGTAAAAAATGACATTTGCTGCTGAGAAATAAAATGGAAAACATCTTTCTTTCCTGTCTGAAATCCTTTTTATTGGAAATTCTGTCGCAGAGATCTATGAAACATTTAGTATTAATTTATAAAGAATTATTAAATACTGTTCTTCAAAAGAAGTATTTTTTTTCTTTATATTTTGATATACGAAGTGAAATTATCAAGCATTTCGATATTCTGATTATATATATATAAACTCTAACGGTTCAGATCAAATTTTATGTTTAGATAAGGTATTGCTTTTTGTTAATCTATATGTGTCTTTCCTAAAAAATACGCGATTTTACATACAAAAAAAAGCTTTTTTTTTTAACTAACCATTAGAGATTTTTACTATCTACTCTCATGCTGACATTGTCGTATAGCGCCATCTCGAACCATTCATTTAATAAAATATTCATTCATTAATGAAATATTTTATTAGTATAATATTCATGTTATAAAATATTTTTTATTTAGCTGTCTGTTACATTCTCGGTAGTTTGAGAAATTTAAATGTGATATAAAAATTAAACATTTTTTTTATTTTTTTTTTATTTAGGTTCTTTTTTCTAATACAAATTTTGCTGAAATTTCATTACCTAATCTGCTTTTTTTTTTTTTTCAAAACTATTGATTATAAACTTTTTTTTCTTTTATTAGGACCTTTAAAGGCTGTTTCAATTACTTGGAACAATAAAAAATCATTTTTTTGCATCATTTTTTTTTCAAAAAAAAATTTTTCTTTGGTCATAGTCGGATACATTAAATGAGCATTAAATATCTTTATGATATTTTGGAATTTAACATCTGATTTTTACATCAAAATTGTAAATCTGTAACAAATTTAGAAATTCACCATATGTTTTTTCCATAAAAATAATAAATCATAATAAGTATAAATCGGCAACATATTTCGAATCAAATCCGTCAAACAATAGACGGTTCGTCTATCTGTCTATCACTGTATAAAATACATCTAAAAAATGGAACAAACTAAATAAATGAAATTTGATGCGTAATCTATATACCAGAAATGTTGTTCTAATCCTTCCGAAAGAACGATCGATTTCGAAAATTCGTATTCGATTTTCTTCACTAAATAATGTTGCGGAAAGTATAAGAAGTGAAAGCGGATATTTTGAAGAAAGCAGATACTTTGAAGAACCGTCATATTATAGGGAAATGTCAAAGATAGAGTACTTCAGCTCGTTGAACATCGAACTTCATCTAAAAAAAAAATTTACATAGAGGACTGGCATCTTTTATTTAAAATCTTTTATAATCGAAACAATTAATTATCGACGCGCTTACCGGTGTTTACCTATTGTGATTAATTTTCTTTTAAAACCGGTTGCAGGTTCCCCCCCCCCTATTTTTTTCTTTCAAAATTATCTCAATTTGACCGAAACAAAGGGCGTATTTTTCTACGCACGAAAACGTCGACCGTTTAAGACAAAAATAAACTGACAAAAGATTCTTTTAAAGACTTTTATCCTTTATTTATTTATTTATTTATTGCTTTTATTTTTATTTTTTAAGCTGAGAGGTACTTTAGAATGAAAATAAAAGGAGAGGTGTCGGGTTCAAATTCTTCAGAAAATTTAGTTTTGAAAAGGCGAAAATTAATTAATTTTCTCATTGGATATTGTATGACTCCAATTTGTCATTCGCACTTTATTTTTTATTAATGTATTCTTTGTAAAAAAATATCCTTTATTTCCATATTTCAATTATTTCAATATCCTTTATTTCAATATCCTTTATTTCAATATTTCAATTATTTCAATATCCTTTATTTCAATATTTTATTTATCCTTTATTTTTGCTTAAATTCAATGCAAAAATATTTTAAAATCTGCAATATTTTTGAATTGAAAGAATTCCAAAATTTAATTTTCGTCTTTCATTCCAAAAATTATTTTTGTTGCAGAATTTTTTAAATTCCTTCATAGCCAATGCTTTAGCTATGTTGTTGATTTGCAAGTTGTTAATTATAATTTGAATTTAAGTACCAGTTTTTAAATGTATTTTGGGTTATTGTTTAAAAACCATTTTATTTTCACGCTCTTATCTACCAAATTTATAAAAGAAGTTAATTTTCCTAATTAACTCGCGAATATACATTGTCAGATATAATTGGTTTTATATCTTTGCCCACAACAGTATGCCTAATTCACACATCGAATAATAGAATTTTTAAATTTAATTTATTAATTAAGTCAAACAAGCAATTAATTAAAAATATAAAACTTAAATGAAGAAATTTATGTATCTCAGATGTCCTTTACACTTTCGGATATAAGGATTTTGCATTTCCAGATAATACATATTATGAGATATCTCTTTTGATAATTGATCGCTTTAGTTTCACACTTTAACGCATTTTTACCTTAATCAATATGCTAATGATTTAATTTAATTTTTTTATGTTTGAATAACTTTTTTAAATATATGTGATCTATCTAATAATTTTTAATATGTAAACAATAGCAAAAAATTGATTCCATTAAAAATTCTTGAAAAATAAATCAGAATTATTAATTAACGGTATTCTTTCTAAAAAATAAGAGTATTTAATTTTTATGATGAATTATAAGAAAATATTTTATTTCAGATAAATATAGCCTTAAAAATTATTATTTTATAAGACTTCGCAAGAGAAAAACACATCATCAGTTAAATGAATAGTTAATATTATTCCAAAATATTATTAAATAAATGATTATGTTTAATTTATTTAATAACAGTTTCAATAATTCATTGTAAACACACGCACTGTAAAACAAATTTTTTAAAATACATAGAACTTGTTTTTGTTTTTTAAATTTTTATTTTGTAACTGCGTGACATTTCTTAATCGACTCGCCTACTGATCCCTTCAACCCAGTGGTTCTATGCAATTGCTAATCAGAAATTCGTCATTGATTTTTATGTTCTTTGAGGTATAAAATGATAACAAATTATCTGAAATAAGATATGCTATCTAATTAGGAGATCAAAAAAATTAATTGCTGATGAAAAATTTCAAAAAAAGTCTAATGCTTTATTTTATTAAAACTAAATTTTTGCTGTGCAACGAACTGTTGTTTTTCTTCGTTTTGTTTTGTTTTGTTTACAAGAGGTGAATTAATTTTCGTGGAAAATTTTAAGCAGTATGCCAAAATAAAACAGGAATCTACCAAATAATATTAAGTTGGCGGTTAAATAAATGTACTTGTTGAATATGTACTTAAATGTACTATATTCAATAAGAGCAAACGATATTTTTCCCCCGGTTTCAGTTTTCATTTCAGATTCAGCAAACGTTTCCAGTTTTTATATATAATTCATTAAATATAAAGCAAACGATATCATTTTTTTCACGCATTAGAAATCCAAACAAAGACAAGAAAGAATTTAATGATTACCTTATACAATAAAAGAAATTTCCATTCAAAAGAATTTGTTTAATGCTGAAAATTAATGACGTAAAACAAATTATTCCAGTTAATTCACTTTTTATAATTCCAAAAAATGACAACAATTGGATTATTGTTTTAAAAGCTTTGATAAAAGGAATTTTATTATTAACGCCTTTTCCCAAAGTTATCGTATTTTGTTGATTAATCGAAGATAATATTTTCCTTTTAATTTTTTCCCCCTTAAACTTTTTTTTTATCCTTCCTTGTGAAATCTTGTCCTAAGATCTTTGAATGAAACAATCAAAATCTTCAATAATATTTGCGAAAGAAATCAATGTAGAAACAAAAATTTTGTGCTTGTACAACCTAGACATCATTTGATAAGATTTTATCAAACTTTGTTTGGTTATTTGCTTATATTAAATTACTGTTTCATTGTAATAAAGACAATAAAATTAATTTTGACAATAATCAGCAAGAAAAAAAATATTTATTTCCAATTGTATAATTTAGAAACAGAAAATAAAAACATATTTATTTTAGAATTTTGGATAAAATAATCCTTATGTTAGTGTCGTCAATAGATTACATTCGATTTTAATTTGTTAGGTTTTTGCACAAATTTGGAATGAAATGAAAACTAAAATTTTTTAAACTTGATCTGATAACGATGATTTGGTTTCATACTTGCACACCACACCAACATCAGACAATTTGATCAACATTTTATTCGATAATGATTTTGGACGGAATGAATTAAATTGATGTGAAGTGGCACTCACATAAAAACTGTTATTGAACACGTCATCTTGCATCAAACCACATGTCATCATGCCATGTGACAGAGCATTTGATCACACGAATGCTGATTCCATTGGATCAGTATTTTTGCAGTATTTTAAAGCAGTATTTTTGCAGTGGAAATTCTCAGCACTGAAAAAATAACTCTTGCTCAAAAGAAGAAAAAAAAAAAGATTCCATGCTTAATTTTGTTGAATTTTGGGGATAATTTTTAATTTTTGGAAGTGACTTTTTGTCACGCTCTGATCTTAAGGAGTAAAGGAATGTTATTTTTCTAAAGGAAGGATAAGGGGGATGGGGGGGGGGGGGGGCAGGTACAGAGGGTAAGCAAGGGTCATTTCACAATAAATACCTTCTTTATTTGACATGCATGTTATTTTATCTGCATGATGAAATCGTAAAATAATAAAATGTCAACAAAGTGTTACAGCTATAACTTTATACTTATTTTTGATCAAACATTTATAATGAATACTATACTTACAAATATAATGAACATACTAAAGCGTATTTTTTTAACTTTAAGTTAATGTTTTAATACCCTTTCCCATCAACAATTTTCAGTGGTTTATTAATTTTATTGTTCTGAATTTCTGACCGGGTGCTTTACTTTTTATATCTTTAGACAATCTTATTTGTTTCCGGAAAAGTTTACAATTTTTTATAATTATTATTTATTTATTTCTAGTAAAAATAATAATAAGCAATACCGGAATCGCATTCTGACTCCACTACAACTCTTGAAAAGACAGATGTTTCCCAACTTGCCGGGTTACAGAAAATGAACGATGCAATTCGCGAAGGAATATCTTAAAACCTTTCCTAATCTACCAAAAATACCTTTTGTTATGCCTTCCGTTACATTTTTATATTTGCAATTCAATATTATTTGCAAATTCATAATAAACGTGCATTTCCAATTTAAAACTGTTCCTATTTCGTTCGCCCTTTTAATATTGTTAAACACTGCCGTTGTATAAAGAGGAAAGAGATAAAGATGACTGAAATATTTAGAGTCAATAAGTAACGCTTTTGTTGAAATATTGACTAACTGCGAATCGTGCGACACCATTGCAGATTTTTTCAATGCGCAATCACCTCGCGCTGCGTTGCATATTCTTTAATCCTTTATTGTTACGGGGATTATTGGAAAGGGGGAGATAAATAAAAGGCTCAAACACTCCTTTTGTAGCTGTCATTGTGCATTTAAGTGAAATCGGATTAGTTTGGACGAGAAATAAGAGAGAACAGTTATTCGCTGAGTCAGTGACTGTCTGCCCAGAGCGAAGAACAACACTGAACATAAACAATAGAGAAGCCGTTGGAGAGCGTTAGTGACCCAGATCATTCTTCGCATGTTATTGGGTCAGCGCACATGACGTCATTCCCTACTGTTCTGCCTTCAAGCGGATGGAGCCGGTTCGAGCCGTTTTCGGAAAAGGTCTGTCCTGGGATTTGCTTGGGTTTCGAAATTTGTTTATTTACATTTGAATACCTGCGTTCCTCCGCGTTTTGCAGTTGGCGTTTTCGGAAGCGTAAAGCTGAACGTGCAAAGAGCTGGACACACTTGCATATTTTATCAGCTTTATAGTGTCAATTCTCATTTTTAGTACAATATCGTTAGCAGTTGCATTTTAATAAAATGACACCGCTGATTGGCCGGAGCAGTCCCAAAAGCTTCAAAAGCTTTTTCACAGATTAAAAATGTATCCAGAGTTAGAATTAAATGTCCCTAACGGCCAGTTTATTAAAAGAAAACTATGATGTTAATAAAAAACATTAACTAGATTTAGATTTTAAAAAGTGATAGCGAATTCTTTTCTTAACCTATAAAATTACTAGCCGTCAAATATCAGACGGGAAAGTCTTAGTTTTAGATGTTTTGCTTAATAATGAACTTTGAGCAGACTGGCAAATGTCTACAACCGTTAGGCAGAAAATGGATCGCAATGAAGTCGCTTAAAAATCTTTATTTTCTTAGTTCTTAAATAAATAAGTTTGTAAGAAATACATATTACGTGAGTGATAAAATATTAGCTAATATTAACACTTTATAAAATATAATTGGTCCCATTTTTTTACATTTATCATAATATTTATAAATACCGACCTCTGTTCAAAACATTAGAGTACAAATGTGAATGCCTAGCAGCTTTGAATCATAATAAATAGAGACAAACATATTTTCATAGCATTAATAAAATAAAATAAATCATTAGAATGCTAAAAATATGCAGAAATTTGAAACTAAATTGATCATCTTATTAAAGGAGGGAATTCTCATAGTATGTTCTATTAGGTCCGCTAAATATAATAAATCTTCTACTGATTTTGTCGATAGTTGAAAAAGTCTTCCGAGCCTGAATTAAATGTTTTTAATTGGTCGGTTTATTATACTAAAAAAGAAATTAAATTTATAGTGTAAAATACTGACATTTGAAGAATTTTCTTCCTAACTTCTAGTAAACATGGAATGATGTCATTCTAATATGGCTTTTGCGAGTTATACAACCAGAAGTATAAATAGTAAAAGTAATAGCAAAAGATATCACTTATAATTCTTTATTTATTTCCAATTTTTGCTCTTAAAATTTTTGATGATTAGAATATTAACTTTTCTTTCATACTGATTTTTTTTCTACATTTTTATATTTTGTTTAATAATTCCTTAACTTACCAGGGACCTGGACAAAAGCAATCACGCAAGTTTTAATAAAATGATTAGATTTTCCATAATACAACTTAAAATTCCCTCAATATTGAAGTGATGTGACAGAAGGAAATAATGATCTAATATGAAGGTTTTTTAAGTTCTACGTTCCAAACTAAGGTGTTTTCCCCCCTAAATGCTTATCAACATAATTTTCTTCTTCCAACACTAAAATGGATGCGAATCACTTGTTTGAAAGATAATTACATAATTATCATTTATGTTTCATTGGTCTATCTTTATTTTTTTTAATTATTCATCATTATAACAAGAATAACGAGCAGTAACAATAATGGTTGATAGTTCATGTATTCATTCTCTCTTTTTGGATCAAAATTACGAGATCCATTCCAAAATGCTTTCTAGAGATTCAATTAACGAACGGCACTTATACCATGCCTATAAAAACCACTACTGCAACTAAAATCAACCATATTTTAGGACTGAATAGAATAATAATATTATTCCAGCATGTAGCAATGAAAATTTTTGCTGAGAAATAGAATATTGAGAAAATTGAGAAAGAGATCTCTCAAAAAA
>JAPMOR010055634.1:0-21759 GCA_026543865.1 Argiope aurantia | reverse complement strand
GCTTAATTTTTGTATTGTTTACATCTGGAATAAGAAAGTGGCATTACAGTAGAAGATAAATGAATTACAGTACATGTTACAGTAGAAGATGAATGGACAATTACTTTTTTAATAGAATTATAATGTATTGGATCTTTATTCCAGTAGGATGGTTCATAAAGACAATGAATAGAACAAGTGTGAGGCTATAAAATATCATGTGCTTCGCAATTTATTACTTAATAATTTAATACTTCATACTTCATCAAGAAGATCAAGCTATGCCTTAGAGATTTAACTTAAAGTAAACACAATCAGTATTGTATTTCCAAAGAACAAGCTGGTCGCCAAAGATGGATATTAGTAGAATAAAGAAGAACGTTTATTTGCTTGTGTATTTTTTGTTGTTTTCTGTTTATATTTCTGGATTCATCTAGATAACGTACGTTTATATCCCATTGTTGGTCGTTCACTCTCTCAAAACAATGAGAGCTATCACATTTCCGCTTACAACAATAAATAACAGCACACCATCATCAGGAAGCATTTATAAAACTGCCAGAATAAATGTCCCATCTTAGATCCCTTCCTGTGATTTCGAAAAACTGCGCTCGTTTCCTCTTCAAATCGATTCCAATTCCAAAAACGAATCGAGAATGAATCCTATTGTTTATAATTCAAGATAATTGAATTCACCTCTTCCTAGAAAAGCCATTCTTTTTACTTTCCTTCACTTCGCTTCTCATGAGCAGCGCAGACGATTTATGAAATTTGCATTGGAAGCCTTCTTATTTATTCCGAGCTCGCGCACGATTGCAAGGGCAATCATTCTTTGGGTCACTCCGAAACCTGCAGCGAAACACGTTTCTCCAGATCGGAGTCCCCGGGGAGCTCAGGTGAACGATAGAAAAAAATAAACAAACGGACCTGAAATGAAAGAAAATAAAATGCTAATGAGGATAAGATATGTTTTCTTTTTCGTTGGATGCGAAGTCGGCGTTTGCCAGTTCGCCGTTCCTTGTTTGATTCCATATACGCATTGATTTTACGGGGTAGATTGTCTCTTTGCAAAGCGATAAATGCCTTGTAAAGTGACATCGCACAATCCAAATACCCATTCCATTTTAAGAATAGATAAGTATGTGATAGGGAATTTAATAGCGGCAACTTAATAAAACTTATATTATTCGTGAGTTCTAATTCTAATCTTCTCTCGGATTGGTAATGGATTCGCCCATCCAAATTTAAAGGCAGGTGCTATGATGCATAATAAAACGTTTTGCATCAGTCAACATTTTAAAACTTTTAGTAAAGACGCATCATATCAGCGTGCTGCTTAAACTGAAAAAACATCTGCGTAAGAGAAAAAATTAGAGTACACTCCCGAATATCCAGCCGAATGTGGCGGAAGGACTGGCCGAATAACAAAAAAGCCGGATAGGCCGTAGTTTTATGAACTCATTTCTTTGCCCACCAATAACGGAAGTCAAACTTTTTATACCAAAATTTGCTGTTATAATATGTATTTCCTCACTTCTTACTGAGTACTACGGCCTCCATTTATCTCAATATGTATGCAGCCACGGCCCGGTGAATCACAGAAGCAGCTGCCGGTAACGTGTCGAGTTAAAATAGAAGGCTCTGTACTGGTAGTTTATATACTGCACTGAAGTAGTTTATATACTTATTACAGGAAAAAGTAAGTTAAAGGATATAAACTGTTCACATTTTAATATAAATTCTGTAATGCCCAACTTAAATGTAGGAAACATAAAAAAACATGAACGCAAATTGTAGGCCTAATTCTTAAGAAAATTCGCTGAAACTGATTTTATTTTTCGTTCATAAATGATTTCACAGATATAAAAAAGTAACCCTAAATTAAGAGTCAAAACTTACAGATTTTAGGTTTTGAACAAATTCGTAATAGATAACTCAGTAGACGCCTTGCCTTCCTCAATTAATTACGATAAAATTAAACTAGGTCAGATAGTACGGAAGTCTGATGGTCGCGAACTGGATACTCGGGAATGTACTGTATATCAAATGCAGTACTATTTAATCAAAAAAGCAAAAATCATTTGATTCCACAGATGCCACACATTTTTCGCCCTGAAAAAGCGAGCATCGGTCCCATTTTTAAAAATATGTCTGAGCACTAATGATGTATACAATGGAACTTCAATGATAATTCGCTCCTGATTTTACTCTTAATGCGAAACATTAGTTAAGAAAAACAAATTTTTTTTACTCGAAGGAATCCATATACAATAAAAAAATAAGTTCCGTTCAGAAAAAAAACATTATTCATACCAATTTATAATAATGCAATTGACTATTTATAATATATGCCTTCTTCTTACAAGAAAATTGTCTGAAGATATTTGTATTTGGCTGTGCTTCAAACTTTGACACAGTATTATCATTAAATGAATTCGAAACGCGCATAGATAATGCTTCTCAACATAAGATGCAATAATTTCGCTTACTTTCATCTCCTTTATTTTCTGGGAGGTTGTTGTTCTATTGCTTCTATTATTTCTTCTTCTCCTGACCAACTCTCCTCCGCAGCTTTTTGCTGTGATACAGAATACAGCTCCATGAACTCTTCAGTAGTTCTGGCTATATTCTTCGACCAATTCATCGATGTATTGCTATCCACCTCTAGCCTCATAATCTTAGCAAGAAATAAAATCTCGTTGGCTCCATACACATTTGCTCAAATCCCTGAGAGTCGCTTTTAACAATGCTATCCGGCCAAAATTTCTTTTATGTAGATATATGAATTCTCTTCAAACAAGTTTTAAACACAGACTGCTACAAGCCAATACAGCATGTGACGTCACGATGTCTTCTATCCGCTCGTTCAGCAAAACATCACTCGCTAAGCAAGTTATTATTTTTTTTAACATTTTATTTTGCTCATTATGTGAGGTTTTAATATATCATTTATTGTAACCAGAATGAAGAAATTAATAATATTAACTGAATGCATATACGTTCTATTCAATATTAGTATTAGTTTAGTACATTTATAAATCCTTGGATAAAGATAAAATTCTGTGTAACTTGTTTCTACAATAAGGACATGGTAGAAAATCAAGATTTTCAAGATTTGTGGTTCTGTCAAGACATGGTTCTGAAAAAGTGGTCTATGTTTTGAAATTTGAAATAATTTGGAGACAATCAATGATTTTACCCCCCTCCCCCAGCTCTTGAGATTGATACTTTCTTTATTAAGCTCTATAATTGTGATTCATTCTGAAAGAAAAAGGAAATGCTGCGTTGCACGCCATTCGTTACGAAATTTTCCAGAAAGTCGTTAAGCTATAGCTTACTTTATTAGAACCACCGGCATATCTGGAATTACTTCACGTATTCTATGGCTTTCATGTCCCTGGCAATATATATACATTGCCAGGGACACATTTTAAAACTACAAAGGTTCCAGAAATTCTTAAAGCTATAGACTACTTCATTCGAATCATCAGCATAACTGGAACTGCTTCAAGTATTTATGTTTCCCATACTTCTAACAAAAGATTATATGTAGCATTTGTGAATACATTTTAGACCTATAAAAGTTTCTAGTAAATACATAGGTTGTGACAGCAGTAATTACATAGTTATCACTGCAAAATTTTCAATCCTTCTTCAGCGATCAGCTTCTCACCTAACATATTAATAATATTTTTAAATCTCAAAAAACTTTGATGAATTATATATTATCACACCAAAAGAAAATATTGTTTTAAACTGTAATCGATTCTATTTTTGAAAATGGGAATTTTGTCAAATTTTATATTTCGATGTGTCTCAAGAGTGAAGTATGGTTCATATGAAATAAAAATTGGAGAAATTAGGTTTGTAATTTAGCAGGGGAACAGTGGTTCTTTCAAGATGTCTCGCCATAGAGAAAGCACAATAAGGTGGGTTTTTTTGAGATTTTTTCTTCAAAATAGAAGGCATTGAGGGTACGCAACATTAATAATATTTCAAGGGGTCATAAACTTTTTTATGAAAAGAAATTTGCCGAAATTAGACAAGTGGTTGATGCTGAAAGATTTCTTTGATTCTCCAATTATTTCAATTTTTCGGAAAGCATATTCTAAAATTACCGTTAGAAAAAATAAAATTTAATGAACAAATATTAAGAATTCTAAACAATATTTATTTAGAGAAAAATTTAACTTGATTGCCTTTTGTGTTTTATGTTCCTTTGTTTTAAACGTATTTTACAGGAAATGTGTTGGGGTACATTCTTCCACCTAACACAGAAAGAAAAACCTTAAGGACAGCTAACAAGAGAAAAAAAGGAAAATAAACTGTCAGTTTCCTGGTGAAAAAAAAGAAACAGGAGAAAAAATAATTGAAAGAGAGTAACGAAAAGTTACAAATGTCGCCAGAACCCGCCAATGAACTTTTCAGATGTCATCCCAGTATGTTTTCGTGGTCACTGTTGAAAACATCTGCTTTGTTTTCATTCAGCGAAAAAGTAAAAGAAGCAGAACGTGGGAAATAGAAAGAAAAGTAAACGTACTTCATTCTGTTTTTGGAAAGATGACCTTAAGCGAACCGTTACCATCCAATCGAATGGAATAATAGAGAGCGAAACGAAAAAGAAAATCAACTTGACTGCTCGTCTGTAACCACAACGAGTCCCGAATATTCTTCCGGTAAAACATGTCCTCGCAATTTTGCAAAAAAAAAAGCAAAATTTCTACACGTGGTTTGCTTAAAGGTTCTCTTAAAACGCGAATTAAAATTCAAAACTGTTCCACAAACCAGTTCTAAAACACTTTTCCAGTTATTTTCAAAGGGAAAGTCTCAGAAAAATAATGAGTTTAATTATTCGAGCCTTGATATTAGTTTTTAATTTGAGGAAGTTTAAATACATGAAATCAATGTCATCTTCTATCTTTATCAAATTTGTGTGAACTTTTTTTAAAAAATAACACTGGCCATCTTGTCTAGAATACATTATTGGATTTTTCTGGATTTTCTCAAACTAATGCGAGAAATTCGAAAAAAAAGAAGAAAAAGAAGAAGAAGAAAAAGATCATGTTTCAATATCACTATTTTCAAAATTCTTTTTTTTTTCTTTCTTTTTTGCAATTTTTTTGGCATATTTATTTGAATTTTAAATTCATTTTTACCTAATTTTGTGGCACAGACGCTAAACAAAAAGCTTTAAACATAATAGAAACAAAACAATTAGGTCAAGGTCTTTTTACAATAGTTGACGTAAAAACAAATAAGTACTCAATAAGCGATTTCGCAATTAGAAAAATGCACACACCCTTTGTGTTTTAAATAATTTTTAAAGCCTAATATTATATTCATTATCTGCTATCAAAATATTTTTAATTGTAATTGTGAAAAATAAATAATAATTTTTTTATTGTCTTATAGTTGCCAGAAGAACCGAAAGTTCTTAAAGAATTAAGACTGCAGCACACATTTTTTAATATTCAACAACAGTTGAACTAATCTATATAAGTATAAGAAATACTTAAGAAAAAAAGATTTAAGTAATTAATTTTTTTTGCATTTAATCCAATTTAAGTAAACAAATTGTCAAGATCTTAAAACATGATTTAAAATGTTATGATGATAATTTATTAATTAGGATATTTTTATGTCTATAGTAGGGCAAATTTTTTTATTAAAAACTTCCTTATTATTTGAAGTCAAATATGTATTAAATAACTTATTCTATTGATTCTTTATTAAATAATTCTAATTAAATCTTACAAGGACAACGAATTAAAAATTATAAATAAATATCACAGTGAAGAATAGAGTTATAGCAGTCATTTAATGAAGTCTTGATGGAGTCAATTTAAGTGATGTCAAGCTCATGTGACAGACGTAAGTGCACATGCCATCTAAGAATGAACTCTACTGCCTTACATTGGTTAATTGTTCTTGGTTTAACTTAAGAAATAACAATAAAGATTTCAAATTTCTAAAGTGGAAACCACAAAATTTTACGATACTCCATTAAGAGTTGACTATATGTAATAAAGTGTGCCCAACAATGCATAGAAACCTCAATTAGTATGGATCAATATTGTTACGAATCCGTAATGCTGCTTCCCAGCATAGTTGGTTCCATCATTGGAAAGAATGTTTTACAGTCATCTGTATGGGACAGAGTCTGGGCGTCGTGTCGGGGGTACCAGAGCTTGGCGACTTGGCAACGAATTTGGCGACTTTGGCGCCAAAATAGATTATACCCGAAACATCGAGAATTTTCCCGATCCGTCCAGTAGGAACCGAGATACGCCTAGAACGTTCCTGATTGGTTGAGAGGCTTCTAGCCCCGCCTCCTGAGACCTATAAAAGGGGCTGCAGCTGCTAGACAGAAGGTCGGAATCGACGGAGCAGAGTAGTCGGAAGCGACGGAGTCAAGCTAGTGCTGAACTGAGCTGTGCGCTACTGTCTGCAGTAGATTCTGGTTGTATGCTGCTGTGTGTGCTGTTGTATACTACACGTCTCGGGTGAAGAAAATCGTCTTCTGTGCTGTATATAGTTGTCGCTTTTGTGCTGTCCTGTGTATCTTCGTGTAAATAATTTTAGTATATCATTTCTACTACTACTTCGTGTTTTATTTTCTACTACCGTCTGCTGATTGAGCGTTCTCCAAGCACCATATCACTCCCACTATCCAAACGAACCCCGGTAAAAATTTCGTAACAATATGTTAGTTGCAATTTGTTTTGTCCAGACTGATTGTCTGTAATGGATGATTTCTGATTAGGCAGACTAGGTAACTCCCTAAGGTCACTAGGATGAAATGGGGCAGAAGGTTAGACAAGCAGGACACTTTTCCTAGTTACAAAATAAATAACAAATTTTATGAAATAGAATATTAAAATAATATTAATACTTAATTAAGTGTAATTGGCCGGATTTCTTTGCGCCACTTAACTTTAATTTAGTTTTCAGAACATTTATAAACACCGAGCCTCGGTTTGAATAATATAGTATGTAAACATAGATGCCGATAAAAGGGGAAAAAATGTTGACGCAATGGTAAAGCATTTAAGTTAGAAATGATTAACATATTAAAAATGTCGTGAAATATGGAACTAATCTAACGTCGTTATTAAAAGAAGGAACTTGTAATATACGCTGCTTAGAGCTTCAAAATATTTCAATTCCCCATTGATTGCCTGACCAATAAAAATTGCAACTCAACTCTAAGTCATATAGAAAACATCACCACACTTACCATTTACCGGCCCTCAACAAAATTGCCAAATTCGTCATCAAAGAAAGAATCATCGGCCATTTGTCTTTCTTAAAACATGACTCCGAAATCGAGAATCTTTTGCTGAAAACTAGTTTCGCATTATCGTTCCTCTAGGTCTGTTGACGGTTCTGTTTAATTTAGTTTAATTTAATTTAATTAGAGTATTAACACGCTTTTAAGCTGCACAAGACCTATTTTGATATAAAATTCTTTATTTTAAACTATGGACAATAACACGAACCAGTTTCATACCACTAATGCCAGAGTAAATATATGCTTCCTATTTGGGAGACCCTATTCAAACCCAGAACGAAGTGCACGATCACGAGGAATTCTATTTGTCCAGTTTCGTAAACACATACAAAGAAGAAAAAAAACACCAGAAGTAATATTCTCGAAATTTTCCCTAGTATTCTCAAACAAAGGACTTTATCTCTTCTCGTCCACGTAAAATTGTATACTTTGTATAGGGCCGCGATTACCTTACATGGCATTGGCGAACGATAGTTATGAAACATAAAACTTTCACTTGAATATAGCATTTTTACTGAATCTATCTCGAGAATATGTATTTTGGACACTTTTTCCCGGCCGACTGACATCAAAATTTGACACGAAATTACAGTTGTAGTCACAAAATAACATGCGGAATTCTATTGATATAAGACATTATATTTTTCGGTTATCGTATCACATCTGAAAGAACAGACCAACAACCAATCAACCCAGAGTTGGATTTGGCTCAACATTTGAAGGAAAATATATCTTTGCTACAGATGTTAAATCTGTATATCGAATTTATTCATCTAGCGCTTTTCATTTTGTAGTTATAGTGATAACTTATATCCGAACAGTCGGACTGATAGACTTCCTATTGTGGCGGAAGCTTATAAGCCAGTTAACAGCTACGCTAAGCGAGCATTTGCTTTTGCATCGTGAACATGTATTGGGCTGCGAACCACAAGGTCCCAGGCTCTATCCTCGCTCATACCAATCCGCCACACTATTAAAGTTTTTGCTTTGACATCTACAAATTTGGTGTGAAATACATATATGAAATTTCATCCGTCTTGCTCAAAGCGTTTTTGAGCTATTTTTGTCACATACAGACAGACACAAAGCGAAAAATGGGTTTTTCGAACTCAGACAGGTCTGAAATGAGGAAGTTTGTCGAAATCTCGATATTTTTCGTCGAAATCAGTTCATATTTTTCGACGAAAATGATATTTCCTTTACATATCGTATACAAGAAAATAATAACAAAAAACATTTTTAAAAAATTAAATCTATTTTTATCTATTGAATCTATTTTAACTACCTATCTAAAAAATTTCAAGTTATCATGTGAGAATATTATTATTTTTAAGTCATTATTCGTCTTAATTCATTTAAGTCATTAACCAGTTTAAACCGGTTTACGAGAGCTCCAAAGAGAACTCCAAAACTTTTTTGTCAGCCAAGAAAAAATTGAAAATGAATATTGCCACTTACACTTTATTCATTACCTACGCGATTTCGAGCTTCAAAACCCCCTAACCAAAACAACATGTTCTCACAAAGAAGGAATGCCACGTTTCGAAGCTGAATAACGAGCGTTTCCGTCGCAATGCGATTTCCAAATGATAAACTATTTACCAATAAATTTTTAAACATATTAATTTATATAGAATTTTTATGAAAACAATATTTTTGTAAACGTAAACTGCTATTTTCTAATTTCTGAGATCATAAAACAGTTGCATAATGGATTAATCTTAGAACAGGAGTCAAATCCTTCAATGTTTCTCACTTAAGAATAAATGAAGTGATATTTCTCCATTTGGGGAAAGTCAACCAACTCTCCGACCCACCCGAAGGCACACGGATTTAAACCATAAAACTGAATGACCGGACCGCCGCAACAGTAGTTCGCAGGAACTGTGGTTGAGTCCTAAGGGCCGTCACCGGCCACGGTACAACCCTTCCCGAAGGAAGTACGTCCCGTCATCGATGGGAGGAGTCAGATCCCCCACCTATTAGTGTTCCCTCCAGGGGGCCGAGATCCAACCTCCATGCCGGAAGCATCTCATCCTCATCTCCCCCCGGGGTGGGTGGGTCCATTTGGGGAAAGAGAAAATACTGTTATCAAACGCGAGTGAAGTTTTTTGAACATATTATAAAAATTAAATTATTTAATTTCCTTCAAAAAAATTACATTCCATAAAAATAACAGCTATGATGTCATAGTTCTATGCCAATCTTTTAAAAACGCACCTGCTTTCAACGAAGCATACATAATAATAATGCAATACTGGTAAAGCAGGTTAAAAAATATATTCGATTAAAAGATGATAATGAAAAGTGCTATTTATGTTTTATTCATTGCCTGCGCGAACTCATTGATTTCGAGATTCAAAAACTCAAACCAAAACAACATCACGTAACTGTATATAAATTACTGTAATGAAAACTAGGTATTTTGGTTGACTATTTTCCATTAATTTGGTCCCGAATTTCGATACAAATTAACCATGTTGGTGAAAAGTTCATATTCCAAGTTACATTTGTTTATTTTCTTGCGCTTTAGTGTTATCTCGTTCCCATGCTTGCAAACATGTATACAGACAGATGTCATACTTTTGGGGATTTGGATCTAAAATCTGATACAGATCTGCAATTCGAAAGGTAAATATATAATCATACATCTATCCAACTTTTTATTCATATTTTTTATAGAATTAATGTATTCCCATGGACATGGTTGCAGAAACGGACGAATTTCTCATTGGCATATTTCGACAAAAAAATTGATTAGTTTAGTTATATTAACGTCCCGTTTTAAATGAACACAAGGGATGTTTTGAGATGGACCTCGTAATTTTGAACCGCGGTCGGATGTCGAGGGCGACACCTTAGCTGGCACCCCCTTCTCCACACCAGTGGGAGAATGTTTGGCGCGAACGGTTTAACGTGCACCAGACCTGCTTACACGATGTTTCTTCGGTGGAATCGGGTCTCGAATTTAAAACCTCCGGTTCCGAAGCCATAACCTTACCACCAGGCCACCGCGGCCTACAAATAAAGAATTGATAGAAATCTGCTTATTTGATTGGAACATCACAAATTGAGCTTCAGATCTAAAGCTCGTTGCGTTTCTGATTTATCATGTTCAAAAGACATAGACATCCCAGAGAGCCGCTTACATGGCATAGGCGCACAATAGTTACAAAATATTAACTTTTGCTTGAATTTAGCATTTGTACTGAATCTAATGTATCATATTTGGAGAGATTTTTAGACGATTAATCCTTTGAATTCGCTTAACTGTATCCGAAAACCAAATTTTTGCCTCAGATGTGTTTTTTCCAACCAACTGAAACAAAAATCAGAAACTACACTTACAGTCATAAAATCCCACATCAAATTTGATATGCGCAAGTCATTGAGTTTTTATACTAAATTACATTCTTCTAGATCAGAGCGTTTTTTAGTTATATTTGTGACAGATAGACAAACGGATGGACGGACATTTTCCAAAAATATGTTTTTCAAATTTAGAGAGGTCTAAAACGTAGAGATTCGTAAAAATCTGGGGTTCGAGTTTTTTGGCGATCATAGTACTTTCTTTTTGTATAAAATTTTTATAAGAGGAAGTGGAAAAAGATTAATAATAATAGCTTTTATGCGTGCGATGGAGAGTCAGGACAAATGAGTTTTATTTTATGTTAAATTTACAGACGGGAAACTCGTTTTCGAATAACAATCTTTAAAATGAATATAGTCTCTAAGCGATGCATATTTCAAGTAAATAGTGCATCTAAGGAGAGTCGAGCTTTTCTAAACACGGCGACAGCCTTACAGACAGATAGATGTAATAGTAAAAATGCGATTTTCGTACTCAGGGAAATCTAAATGGTGAGGATTTGTCAAAATCTCAAAATCGAACTTTTTCGACTACAAAACTTTGTCTTTACATAATCTCGAGTTCGAGCTTTTCGACTACAAAACATTCCCTTTATATATTTCGTATTACGAGAAAATAAAAAAATCTGTATACCTTCCTTTTTTTTTTTTTCCCTGAATAAATCTTGAGCAAATTATTTTTTTAGCATAGATTTCTTCTTCTGTTAGATTTTCAAAGGCTAATATCTACCACCAAGCTGAGTGGTACTGTGTTTTTATGTTTCTTTCCGTTACTTTGTTTACCTTGGTTACTTATCGGCTTATTTTGGCATCGCTTAATTGATGAGCTAATCACTTAAAACTATTTTACGCTTGAGAATCAAGCACTTAAGCCTGTCGAAACGGACATAGATTAGAGACAAGGAAAGGAAAAAAATAGCGGAAAAAAGCTTTTAATGACGCAGTGCCATGCATGCTGATAAAGGTCTCGAGAAAAAACGGAAAAGAACTCGGATCGGTTACGTGAGATAATGGGGCGAGATTACGCGGTTCTTATCGAAGGATGGTTCACACAAAGAAACAGCTCCACGATGGGAAACTCGACTGTTCAGCCTTGGTGGAAGCACAGGTAAAAAAAAAAAAAAAGAAAAAAAAAGGAAAACTGGTCTAGCCGGATTTTCTCATCGCTGTTGCCAAGTCATTGGCTTTTTTGCAAGACTTCTCTCTTTGGAAAATAAAAACTGTTTTGAATATCAAACGACGAAATGACGAAGATTTTTATCGAAGTAAATAGTTGTTACTAAGGGTTCTTTACATTGAATCGAAGTAGAGGTTTCATAAGAAACAGGTTGATATATCCGTCGTTAATAATACATACATACGTCGTTTAAAATACATTCATGTGTAATATCTTTCATTTATATAAAACATTATTGTAAAAAATTATTTATCGTCTGAATCGTTTTTTTATTCAAATGAAAATATAAATTAAACCAAACGATTTTTAAAAAAATGACAAAATTTAGTTTTCTTTATAAAAAAAGTCTTGAAATGTTGGTAAGAAATACTGAAATATAAGAAATGTTTTAACGAATAACTTAATTAATTAAATTGCTCATTTTTCATTAATATAAAATAAAATAAATCGCATCAGTATTTGTCCTTGCCATAAGTTATTTAAATTACTATTTGTCTGTTTTCAAACTTTTCTTTTGTTACTTCAAAACTCTGCTAGTGTTTTCTGGCAACAGTTCTTCATAAGCATCGTTCTTTTTTTTCAACAATAAAAGAATTGTAACATTTTATTTATAAAATTAATTTTTAAAAAATTGGCTAAAATGAAAGAAACGGTTTATAAGACATAAAAATCCTTCACAAATGTTGTTTTAAAAAATAAAATAGAAATCTAAACACTTAAAGATAGAATAGCTCAAATGGCAGTGCAGTATCTATAAATTGCCTTGCAGTGCACTTATAGATACTGCATACATTGCCTGGCAGTATAGTATCTGTAAATTTAAATTATTTATTAAATTTCGGAAATTAAGAAAAAAAGATTTAAAAAAATTATTTGCGTTATCTTCTTTCAAAGAATTGCAAAGAATTTGCAATTTTCAAACAACAATATTTATGACAAATATGAAAAGAGTGTTCCGCGTCTCTAGCTGCGAAATTGCTGGATTATAAAAGAAAACTGTCGTTGCCTTATTAACAAATGTGGCGTAAACATCAAATGATTCTATAAAAATTTATAATAGTTTGCTCTTTTAATACTAAAAGACGGAAAAAAATTGCTTTCACTGAATTTAAAGCTACAGAAGAATTTTAAATAACAGAAATCAGTTTCGTAACCTAAATGTGCAGCTATTACTGTAAATCTTCCTTATTGCTTCTCGTTTTTACTTTCTGGTGTGCGAAGTTTAGAGAAAATATTACAATCGATAAAAATTCGAACTGGAAATTTTAACGAATCTCCACTTTCTAGACTTCCCCGAGTTAGAAAAACACATTTGTGAACGATGTCCATCGGTCTATTTGTGACAAAATTAACTCAAAAACGCTTTGATCTAGACTTATTTCGATAAACGGTCTTTACATCATATTTGTAAATTTCTAGAAAAATTTGAGCAAAATCCATGCAAAGAAAGTCTGTCTGTCCTGCTGTTCGAATATAAGTTAACATAAATTCAAAACGAAAGGAACTAGATGGATAAAATACAGTTCATAGATTTAATATCTATACTTAGACGCCAATTAAATTTAGAACCAAATCCAATTTGAGGTTGACTATCTGTCGATCTGTATTTTCAGAAACATGTAAAGACAGTAACTCAAAAACACAATGAGTTAAATATATTAAATTTGATAAGTGATTTCCGAAAAACACATTTTGGGCTATATCTATCTGTGAACACAATAACTCAAAAACGCTATGAGCTAGAAGCATGAAATTTGGTATCTAGGATTTAAGACCAAATTTGTAAGTTTTGTCAAATTGTGAACGAAATTAATATTGAGAAAATCCATCTGTCTGGCCGTTCAAATACAATTGTTATAAATAAATTTAATAACTATGAAACGTAAGCAACCAGATAGATAAAATCTATTATTCAGGTTTTAGTATCTGAAATATGGATTCTTATGAAATTTTAAATCAATTCTATTGATAGGTTAACAGTCTGTTGGCCTTTATTTTCATATGCATGTAAGAGCAGTGAATTAAATCAAGGAAATTCGATATGTAATTTTGGGAATTCAATTATGGTTGTATAACAAATTTCGGTTTCAATCGATTGACTGACAAAACTATTACGTCTAAATTACATATTCGCTCAATAGATTAAAAAAAATGCCAGAATTACGCTAAAAATCAATATTTAAAAACTATTGTTTGCCAATACCATGCAAGACTTTCGATCTTACTCAAGTTCCATAATTTTATTCTGAAGTGGAGGAATAAGACCTTTATCGGAAAATATCAGAGACAATTTCGGGGACGCTACTTTCGTTGATTAGATTAAATAGTAGTAAAAAGGACAGGGAAATTTGAAAAAAGCAAAAATCAACAGAAACATGAAATTTTATTTTTATCGTTTCCTGACAAAAACATCTCTCTATATGAAACGCTTACGTGGACGTAAAATCAGGCCGAATTTGTTAATCGCCGTTTGGCAACACTTCGATCGCGCCCGGGAACATCACCACGCGGTTTGATAAGATTTCAAGTGAACCTCTTCTTGTATCGGTTTGAAAACTTTTTAAACAAAAAATTAACGGTCAGAAAAACGGACAAAATTTATTACGATGAGTTCAAGTCGTGCCTTATCTATTTTAAAACGAAATCGTCGAAAAAGAGAAGACAGGTCGAATGAAAATGCTCAAGAATCGTTCATAAGAAGATCCAGTCGTTAATGAACGCGATACGGTTAAACGTTTATGTGTACGGAGCGAAGTTTCCGAAATACAGGAGCACAGTTGTGGGTCTTTTTCAGGACTCTGTTCTTTTTTTCAGGCACATTACTGGGAAAAAGAAGTAAATTCAAGTGCTAAATACACGAATTTGAATATAGCTGCTTTCAGAATTTTTTTTTTTTTTTGTAAATATCAAATTCTTATTCTGTTTCTGTAGTGTAACTTCCAAATTTGAACAATCGTGAGAAAAGCCCAATTTTTTAAAAAAATTTTTGTAAATATCAATTTTTTTTAATTCTTTTTTTCTATGGTATAATTCCCAAATTTGAAAAATTGTGAAAAAAGAACAATTTTTTTTAATTTGTTTTTTTTTGGTGGATGTATATAGTTATTTAAATGAAAGGTTATTTGTGTTTACAAAGACCTTTGATGCAGGTGATTTTTGCGAGTGTACTTTTTGCTTTACGTTTTTTTATTTCTTTCATTGTTTAACCATATTTTGGAATAAATTGAATCCTTATATATCTGTTGCTAGATCAAAGTGGTTTAGTAGATGGTGAGCATGATAAGCGAAGTTGGATCGCGAATCGATCCAAGAGGAACTGCATTAGCAGTTCCTGGGGGTTAACGAGCATAAACGAGCAGGGGGGGGGGGAAGTCCCCTAGTATGCTTATATTGTTACGAAATTTCTGTCGGGGTTCGTTTGGATAGTGGAAGTGATATGGTGTGTAGAACGTTCAATCAGCAGACGGTAGTAGAAAATAAAACAACGACATTTATTTACACGAAGACACACAGGGCAGCACAAAAGCGACAACTATATACAGCACAGAAGACGATTATCTTCACCCGAGACGTGTAGCATACAACAGCACACACAGCAGCATACAACCAGAATCTACTGCAGACAGTAGCGCACAGCTCAGTTCAGCACTAGCTTGCCTCAGTCGCTTCCGACTACTCCGTCTTCTACTTCTCCGACTCTGACTCGGATTACTGACTTTACTTCTCGGCAGCTGCAGCCCCTTTTATAGGTCTCAGGAGGTGGGGCTAGAAGCCTCCCAACCAATCAGGAACGTTCGAGGCGTATCTCGGTTCCTACTGGACGGATCGGGAAAATTCTCGAAGTTTCGGGTATAATCTACTTTGGCGCCAAAGTCGCCAAATTGGTCGCCAAGTTGCCAAATGGTCGCCAAGTTTGTCGCCAAGCTCTGGGACCCCCGACACGACGCCCAGACTCTGTCCCATAGAGATGACTGTAAAATATTCTTTCCAATGATGGAACCAACTATGCTGGGAAGCAGCATTACGGATTCGTAACAATATTCAGCTAAAATAATGTTATAAGATGTATTGTTCAATAAAATGAATATTCCAAGGGCCAGAATTAAAAAAGGCACATTTTAATTACTTTCTACAAAAGGATTAAAAAAAGCACATTTTAATCACTTCCCACAAAATGATTAAAAAAGGACATTTTAATCACTTTCCTTAAAATGATTTAAAAAGCACATTTTAATTACTTTCTTTAAAATGATATTGTAAATCTTTGAAACGTTCTAGGTGTCTTAATTTTTGAAAAAATTGAATAGAATTAATAAAAAATTTTATGAAACATTAAAAGAAAATAAGGTATGCATTTTATATTTCGAAGTTCATTAGATAGTTAAAAATCAATTTTTATTTCGAAAAACATAAAATTGTTTTGAAAGTTCAGTATTGTTTTCATAGAAATGAATTGGTGGATAAAAATATTTCTAAAACAATTAGCATTTAATTGGAATTACAAAATTATGCACAGTTTTATTCTAAATAAATTTATATTGGATATTATAGAAAAAATTACAAATTTTGTCGCCCAGAGTATTTTGAAATTAAGTAAAATTTAAGAAATTTGTCTTATTTATATTTTAATACGTATACCTAAAAAGTTTCATAACTCTTAAGTGAAAAATTCGCAAAAATGCCTAATAGAGTCCACTGTTCAAATAAACTAGATTTTAGTGACAACTTGAAATCCAAATGGGGGGGGACATAATCGCTCAACAGATGCCACTGGCTACATATTCAATCGACAGAAAAAAGAACCTAGATATGATAATAAATATTTACTGTGTAAATATCCCTAACCTTTGGTTACAACTCTCGAGCGTGCGGCCTTTAGATCTCAACACCCTTATCGAGCAACGGGCGACTCCTATCTGAAACAAATACTTGGCATGCTTTTCGTATTCCTTACATCGCTTGTTTGCGGCGTTTGTTTATTGTCTAGTAAAAGAAAACATGTTTTTGATTGATGCAATATTTCGTTCAGCATCCGTTTTGTATACAAAACATAACGCGCATTAAGTGATAAGCAGTTATTGATCCATTCTTGTAATTTTTATTGAACTTATTCCTTTATTTTCCGAGATTTCGTCAACTATTTATGAATTTCGAACCAGTTGGAAACCACCCTGCATGAAAAAGGGTCACAAAGAATTGTTTTCCACTTTTTTTTAAACTTTTATTGTAAACATTTGATTGAGGTTCAAATGCTGATAGTTGGGATGTGTTGTTGATCAGGTGCTGAAGTTAAAGACCTTCGAATGATAGCACTGCTGAAAAAATTATTTATATTGATAAATGCTTTATTACATAAGAGATAAGTTTGGAATTAATTTTTATCAATTGAAATTTGAGGCCAAGTTCTGAGTTGTTGTTAGACTTTATTCAAACACATTTTGGAGAAATTTCAGTGCTATCATATTTAGATAACATTCTTTAGAAGAAATAGGTTTAATAATTAGACCACAAGATCAATGCGATGCTGAAATTTAGTTTAAAACGCATTTACATAACAGTTTTGTCCCTTTTACTTTACAATATGGAATCTTTTAGGTTAAAAGAAGAAAAATTGCGTATGCAATTTGATTGTGTTTCTGTCAAATTTGGTTCAAATAGTAGATACATATCAACAACTTAACTTATGGCAAAACCACACACGAAAGTCTATTTGTTTTCTGTGTATTTTGTTCAGTTCAAACAGAAGAATAGAATGACAGCCTATTTTTTGACAGCTTTAGTGTAAAATTCACAGTATATGTGCATTTTGTATTTATAAAGTTTTATGCTTAGTTCTATCTCTCTAGCTCACAGGCCACAACGGACAAATTCCTCAAAAACACATTTCGCTTTATATTCGATAAAAATTAAAAATGTTGGTGTAAAATGCATAAAAGTTTACTTCATGTATTTTATTAATGTTCAGGGTGATCTTATTCACATGGAGATAGATCTTATTCCCAAAATGGTATTTTTGGCATTTAGAGAGTGGCAATAAGATAAGTTTTTCCCAATCAGATTATTTTTTTTCTTTCTTTATGAAGAACAGAACATGTAAAATATGTTTTTCTATTTTTTAACACATTATCAGCATTATTAAAATGTCATAAGAAACCTGTCAAAGTAGACACAGTAAAAATAAGTATTTAATTGTAAATGATGGCAACAGCTCCACTGATCTCTTTTGCACAATAACATCGCATTTGTACAAGATAAAAGAGCATACTACATATAAATAACTTTCCTTTAAGAAGTCGCAAATATCAATGAAAACAAAAAGCGACCTGGAAATTTATCAGATATAGAAAAATTTATAGATGTGTTGATTTGTTATCTTTATATGTTTTATTATATAACGTTTTGTTTTTATTTTGTAATCTTTAGAAGCATTCAGCTTAATACATCATCATTTCTTAGCTTATTGTTTCAGCTATCTACAAGCCACAAAAGGAAATTTCGAGAACTGTTTCCGTAAAAGTAATATCTCGAGTAAAATATCCTAAAATAAAAGACGTGAAGTAACGATAATCCCACTTAATTCATAATTTATTACAAAGAAAGTTAAATGCATATTTTTAACCCATTCATCGTTGCGAACGAATCAGACGCAAGCTTTAAAGTTACAGTTAGAAAAGATTAACCATGCTGTATGAAGATAAGCTACATAAGAAAATTAAAAAGAAATATGCTCTGTAGAGAATAATGCCAACAATTGAACTGTGTCCCTTCTGTATATATATATGTTACGGCCAAAGCCCGAAATCGGCCAATTCGCGAACTGGCTAACCTTGCTGTAAACTTACCTACCAATGCCCGATCTTTTCTTCGTTTCGGGCTTTGGCCGGCGAATTCACGAAGTGGCTTGGGACGATCAGCCAAAGTAGGAAAAAAGGAATCAAGAGCAGATTATTTTACATACTGTTAAAAATGAAGTATTTAAACATGAGTACTCGTGTGTGCTGTTTTTTTAAGTACAATTGTTTCAGGAACGAGTTCAAATATAAGTGACACCTCTGAGTTAAAAATAAGCTGGTAATATATAAAAATATGATCTCGTGTTATTATGTTCTCATATTAAAGCCATAATAGAAATTATTTAGTGAACGTATATGCTGTAACAACGTGATAGCGTGAAGATTAGATTTGCGCCCTTCAAAATGAACGAATTATATCTTGAGCAAAGGCGTTGCGTATCGTGTATGAATACAATGGCAAATTGAGTACTCTATTTTCAACTATCTTTAAGGGTGATCCTTGCTCTTTTTCTGCTCCATGGACCAAATGTTAAAGATCCTAGATCACATTGTCTCCCGAAATATCGCTTCAAAAAATATGAAATTTTTTTGCAAAGGTAGATAGCAAATATAAGGGCTAATTAAAACAAATATAAGGATATATAATTAAAACAAATATAATGTTGCTAATATCATTTAAAGACATTTCTTTGTTGGCGTCATCTGCCGAATTTCACCAACAACATGTCCTTATTTATATTTTATACATAAATGTCATTATATTTATTTACCACTAGTCGTCTTTGGCGACCAGCTGGTTCGCAGTATTAATGATCGTTAAAATTTTCAATTAATGTAACTTGTTCTCTTAGTAGCTTTTTCTGCAAAAGATTTTTGAGCTTCATATTTTGGTACTTATATGATTTAGTCATACTTTTATGTAGGCCTTAAACAGTTGTGTTCATTATACTACTTATCACTTTCTCTAATGTTCTGTCAGCATCCATCAGCATCCATTCTACTTTAAATTAAAGTGGAAATGTTAAACTGTAATCAATATAAAAGCTTTTTATATTGAAGCTAACCATGTCTTTTTTTAAATATGAAGATTGAAATCAGAGTCGTTCGACAATGAATTTATATGTGCAGTACAGAATAATTTATATAATATCTAAAAGAATTATTCAGCAAAAATTTCTCTGATTCATCGTAAAATTAATTTTTTACTTTCAAAAGACTTAAATGATGCAAATAAAAGTATTTTATTTTATTTCAGTCAATAAGTAAACTTATGAAAAAATTACTAATTTTAAATTTTACACAGTCCTTTGGTCCCAAGGAATCCTATTCTGCGAAATACTCCTGATACTTCAACTTGTAAATAAATAAATAAACGTCCCTATCTTCTGCGATAAATCTGACCGATTTATGAAGTTTTTATGTATCAGTTTTAGAACAATCAACATTTTTATAATCACAGGCAGAATCATTGTCGAGAACAGGCACAATCACTGTTTTATAATCACTGTCGAGAAACCCTGGCAGAAGATCAGCGTATTTTCATTGAGCCTGTCCGTGAAGTAGTCTAAAATCGCCAGTTTTTATAGAAGAGCGATATTCAAATTTAATTAATTTTTCAGTCTTAATAAATGATTTTGCTGATTGGAGTTCAACAATTTTTATTTAAAATATTGGTGTCTCAAGAATATTTTGGTAAATATGATTCAAAGAGCAGAGGACCTATGTAAAAATTAAAAATTCTTAATTCATCGGAGCATTTATTGACTAAAGTTACAAAATATAATTTTTCAGTTAATAAATATAATTATTAAGTTCCTTTACACCATTTTGTTAAGAAATGTATGCCCCAAATTAGCTGATGGTCGCTGATTAGAATGATTATCCTAAGTATATTAAACCATTTTTGACTTAAATGAAATTGTTTTATTGAATTAGTAATATAAGAAAAATTTTCCTCCTTTACTTTTTTCCTCCTTACATAGAAAAATTTTCCTCCTTATACTTTTCAGAAAATATCTTATTTCTTCTTTTTTTTCATTTTATACAGACACCTGCCGAAAATTACAAATTTATTTATTAAATTTGCAATAATAGTGAATTTATCTTTTAATTTAAACATCTATCAAAGTGATGGCAACGCGTTGATAAAAGCTAATTTTTTTTAATTTGACGTGCTTGTGCAGATTAAATTTTATTTTTATTTTGAGCGAAATATATTATTGAAAAATATGGTTAAAATATTTCTTTAAAAATTCGTTAAAAATCTAATCATAATTTATAAATTATAACATTGGTATCATTAAAAAGATAATTTTTTGAGCTGTTTGAGCTCGATTTTGTGCTGTAATATTTTCTGAAGTTATAACTGCAAAACTCCGAAATTACACTTAATTTTTAATTAAATAAAATTCTAAGTAAAAATTTAAAAAATAGCTTCAAGGTGCACATTTCCGATCTCCAAGATTATATATGCCAAACACACACAATATGCCCACACACATATTGAGCTTTATTTATAAATACAGATTATCACATCGGGCTTTGGCCAAGGATTCCTGGCCACTTCGCGAGATTCACCAAAGTAGAATATACAATATTAATTGCAAGTACTTCGGACTTTGACCAAACTTCTTGGCCAGTTTGCGAATTGGTCAGCCAATTCGCGAACTGGCCGAACTTCGGGCTTTGGCCGTAACATATACAGTGGTGGCCAAAAGTATGGACAGTTTTTGAAAGTTTCATGTTTTTCAACTTTGCGTGCTTGTAGAATATATTAATTTTCCATTAAATTCAAAAGTTTAGATATAGAATTGAAGGTAATTCAATGTAAAATTTAATAGCAAAAACAGTATTACAATATCTGTATTACAAAAAAAGTTACGCTCATTTTAGTAGAACAAACAAACACAAATCGTTTTGAATAATGACGTGTTTTGTAATAAAAGCCTACTAGCCAATCACAAACACTGTTCTGAGGACCCATCAAATGTCTGTAACTATAATTTAGGTTATTTGGATGGTAAAAGAGTTATTGTTGTGGAAATATTTTGGGGAATGATGCATACTAGTACAATTAAATAGAGTATTGCTGTTTTAGAATACTTTAAGTCCTTTTTTTAATTACACTAATTTTAAACAAACAACACCAA
>JAPMOR010055633.1:2410-18982 GCA_026543865.1 Argiope aurantia | reverse complement strand
AAAATATTGGATGAAATATATATATATGAAATGAAATATATACATAAGGCAAATTATATGATGAAGTCATGATTCTTGAAAAGCTTAAGCTATAAATTGTTTCTTAAATATTTTTATACACGAATTACTAAAGAATGTACTGTAGTCGATAAAAAAATTCAATTTCGAGATTTCAACGAATCTTCAATGCTATCTAAGCTTTCGAAAAAAGAACATCTCCTAACCGTCTGCAAATACGTCAACTTAAAAATGCAAGAAACTAAGCTGATATGGTCTTTCTAATTAACATTTTAGACAACAACTTGTCAGTTCTAATCGTTATTCAATGTAACTTAATAAACTCATGATTTTCTATATGATAATTTAATAAACTCAGAAGCTAGGAAAGGAAATTTGACATATTTTTATTATTACAAATCTAAATTTGAATACAATTTAGAACTAGTACGTGAACAGGTTAATTTTCTGTCGATCTATCTCTTAGTGGATATGTGAAGATATCTAAAAAATCCATAATAATGTAGATGAATGAATTTAATAAATGATCTTTATACCAGCATTTTTAAGATTTAATTTTAAAATGGCGAAAGTATAAAAAGTCTGTTTGATTTCCAATATATATTTAAACAATCATTTATGCACACAACAAACAATATGAATGAAACTTGGCAAATGGACTAAACATCAGATTTATTGATATACATCAAACGTTGCACCAATCAGTCAATTCAGAAAGCCAAAATATATATTCAATTGTTTCTACAATTCGAAGAAGCTATATGCAGATCTCTGCATATTACGTAAGCCTGAGAAAAATTTGAATAGGAATATTTCAGCAAGTATAATACAGAATAAAATTTAGAAATGAATTAAAATCTCGTTTTGTGGTTTGATGTAAACTATTTATATTTCGTGGTCATTTAGTCTATTTAGGCTTAATTCCATCAAGGATTCGATTAAATTTTTGTATCTCAATAATTGATCTAACTACACTAAATCTAATTTTATGAAATTGGATTACTGAAACGTGATTGGATGCATTCATTTTCTTCTTCACTGCACAAAAGGCTTTTTCTGTCAGCTTCAAATTCATAAAAAATCCATCACGAGTAATAAATTATTTTTAAAAATTTTTATGAGTTCATTTTATAATTTTCATTTATGAATTTCTCAAACCAAAGGGTATTGTTTCTAAAAAATGATGAGTGAGCTACTATAATAACTACTAATAAAAAATGATGAGTGAGCTACTATAATAACTACTAATATTAGTTCAAAGAACTCAACAAGGTGGAATAACCTTAAGCTAATAAAACAGCAATATCAATGAATTAAAGTAATTGTTTTTTAATGGAATTCGATAATTAGATGAAATTGTTTCTTATCTCACTAATGACTTAATTAAGACTTTTCTTCAGTACAAATGAATAATCATTTGAAATCATTTTTATGCATATTTATTTCATTAATGTTATTCATTATATCATGAAATTAAGGCATAATTAAAGTGCACATATAACATTCTTTTTAAAGAAAACTCTTTCTTCTATATTTTTTTAATTCAAGATTACTGGAATTTTTGTACACTTAATTGGAATAAATAAATAAATAATCGCCAAAATATATATATCTTATACAAGTTCTGAAAAAAAATGTTGATGTAAACTAATGGAATGAATTTTTACCGAGTTCTTGATTTTTAATTTGTGGAACATTTTCCCTGTAATGAAATCATAAATATAATTAAAATCTTCATTACAAGAGAGCTTTATTCTGTTTCCCTAATTTTTTTAATTATCACATGATGTGTAATATAAACAGATTTTTTCATCTTGGTTTTCTTAATGCTTCAAAAATATTTACTTAATTAGGCTTCTCAGTTTTTTTTTTTTTTTTTTTTTTTTTTTTTTTTTTTTTTTTTTTTTTTTGTGGAGAAATCAATTTTGTGTTTCTTTGATTCTTCAGGGAATTTAATTACATTTGGTTTTTCTGACGATATTTTGGTTAAATTATGACTAGTGAACTTCTATTTCACCATGAAAAAGAATAAGAGTTGAAAATTGAAATATTTGTTATTTTTGCAAATAATATGAAAATTGGATAGATTAAAAAAACTATAAATTTAAAAAAAAATATTTCGAACCATCACATTGTCTTTATGTTCAGAATAGTTCTAAAATTAAAAGAAAGTTTATAATGTGGCGTAGTAACTACTGTTCTTTCTTCCTATAGCTAACAACTTGTAAACGAAAGCACAGGTAGAGGTGACTCATTGAGGCACAAATAGCAAGATATAAAAGTAAGAAAAATATTGCTTTTTAACAGACTAGTTATGAAAAGCATTTTTACTAAAATTATAGCCTTACATAAATAATTTTTATCCGATTCTTGGAGCATTTCTCTTCCACTCTATGATAATCTTGTAATCTTTTAATTATGTTTATATTATTTTAGTTTATAAATTTGCTTCTTAGCTAATTGCTGTTGTTGATTAGTTGGATTTTTTTGGCGCAAAAGCCAATTTTGGCTATGCTGCGCCAAGCAAATGGTAAGAAGACAGGGCAGACAGTAAAAGTACACATATTAAAATATAAATCGAAAGGTATCCAATAACAAATGCAGAAAATAAATGTGCAAGCATGTTAATAGTTCTGTATGAAACACTAATGCGATAAAAAACGTTACAATAAAACGATGTAAAAAATCAAGCATTAGAAGAGGTTAAAAATTACTAGATACAAATATAAAAACCAATAGTTTTTAAAAATTTAAAAATGTTTGGGTGGAATTTCTCTTCCACCAAGTCTTGTAAAGTTAATGATGAGGACTTAAAAAGTGTAGACGGAAGGAATTAAAAGATGGGCATTCAATTAAAATGTGATTTACTGTAAAATCTACATCACACGTGAGGCACTTTGGCGCCGCCTCGCCAAAAATGAGGTGCCTGTGCGTGTAACGAGTATGACCTATACGGAGGCGAGTCAATTTGACATCAACCTCTCGTATAGTGTTGACTGGCCACAAATTAATTTTCGGTTTGATTAAATGTAATTTATTATGGATCTGCAAATCCCATGACTTTTGCCAGGTAGATAAAATGCTGCAGTTAAGAGACAGTTTAACGTCGCAAAACGGAAGTCCTTTGATCATTTTGCAGCTGAATCTGCTTTCTCATTCCCTAAAATGCCCACGTGACTAGGAACCCAACAAAATAAGATATTTAGACCGGCTTGTTCTAATACACGCAACATAAACAAAATTCGAATAGCAATTGGATGCATTCTGTTGTGATAATTAGAAAGTGCTTTTAAAGCACTCATGCTATCGGAATAAATAATGATATTATGTTGAGTAGCAGGCGAAATTTTTTGAAGAGCACAGAAAATTGCCATTAACTCAGCAGTATAAACGGAACAACAATTATGGAGGCGGTGACTCAATGTCTCAGATGGAAACACGATGCCACATCCAACATGTCCTTCTGATTTCGAGCCATCCGTGAAAATAGGCACAAAAGATTAATACTGATGGCGGTGATATAAAAACCGCTGCTGGAAAACAACATGTGCAGTTAAGGATTTATCGAATTCTGTAAAGGGATTCAAAAAGGAAAAATGCGGGATATCCCAGGGAGGGAAGCAAAAGGAATCAACTGCTTTAATATGCACGTCTTTGAGATCCGAGTCATGCAGGAGCAATTTGACTCTATCATTAAAAGAAAGTATGTGAGAAGGACGGGCATTATACAATCGACGCAGGCCTATTGGTATATTGCTTAAAGGGTGTTTCGAAACAGATTTAGTTCTGAAATGAAACTGGGCAGACAATTTCTTCCGCCTTAAGTAAAGGGGTAGCTGATGACATATGACATAGAGGCTCTCAACCGGAGAGGTACGAAATGCACCAGAACAGATACGCAAAGCTGAATGGTGGATGGGATCTAGACGCCTCAGAACAGATGAACGGGCGGAACCATATACCATGCATCCGTAATCAATTCGGGAGAGCACTATTGCCTCATAATTACGAAGAAGGGACGTTCGATCGGCACTCCAAGATGTTCTGGAGAGCACTTTCAAAATGTTTACCGCCTTCTCACACTTCCTTCGCAGGTGCAAGATATGCGAGAGAAAGGGGAGTTTTGATCGAAAATTACTCCCAAGAATCGTACTTCATTCACTACAGGAATCGGTGTATCATTTATTTGAATATTGGGATCCTGATGAATGCCTCTTTTCCTACAGAAGTGTACACAGCTACTCTTCTCCGGGGAGATGATGTGACCATTGTTATTGCACCATGCTATCAATTTATTTACCGCGTTTTGTAATTGTCGTTCTAATAAATTCATATTACTGCCTTGGCATGAGATCTGCAGATCATCAGCATAAAGTGTTCCAGTGACAAATGAAGGCAAATGATTCAAAATCTGGCTGATATGAACAATAAAAAGTGTTACACTGAGGACACTTCCTTGCGGAACACCCTCAGCTTGAATAAAATGATTAGAATAAAAATTACCAATTCGAACCCGAAAGGTACGTTGTGTCAAAACATTTTGTAAAAATATGGGCAGATTTCCTCTAAATCCAAAGTTAAAAATGGTAGAAAATATACCATAGCGCCATGCTCGGTCATACGCTTTTTCTATATCAAAGAATATAGAGACAAGGTGGTTTCTCCTGACAAATGCATTGCGAATTTGGGTTTCCATTAATACGAGGTTGTCAAAAGTTGAGCGCCCTCTACGGAAACCACTCTGCAATGGGGAGATGCAACCATGTTTCTCTAGTTCGAAAATTAGACGAGCATTGACCATGCGCTCGAAGGTCTTAGAGGCAGTTTGTAAGAGCAATCGGTCTGTAGTTCAGAGAGACAGATGGTTCTTTGCCAGGTTTTAAGATAGGAATTACAATAGCTTCTCGCCATTGTGAAGGGTATTTCTGCTCAGCCCATATTCTGTTAAAAAGCATTAACATATTGGAAAGGGAAATTGTATTCAAATGGCCAAGCATGTTATATGTGATTCCATCTGGCCCAGGATTGGTATCATGGACTTGAGACAGGGCCATTTCCAACTCAAACATCCTGAATTCACAGTTATATGGATTGACATCTCTGGTTTTAAAGCGCAAAGGCAACCGTTCCGCGCGATTCTTAATTGCCAGAAATTCAGAGCTGTAAGAATCATTTGCGGAAACTTGTGCAAACGCTTGGCCAAGAATGTTAGCAACGTCTAATGGGTCAGAATACATCATATTACCAGATTTCGAACCGGAATGGAAGTTTCATTATAGATCCCATTAGCAGCCTTTACCTTTTTCCATAAAAATTTACTGGTAGTAGAGGACGTGATGGAAGAAATAAATTTAGTCCATGATTCTCTCAGAATGTGGCGCCGAATGCGACGAGCAAGCGCTTTGTCTTTCTTAAAAGCGACCAAGTTCTCAGTCGTCGGGTACCTTCTAAAAAGGTTCCATGATATTTTCTGTTTCATATGGCTGTCGCGACAGGCTTTATTCCACCACGGTCTACGAAATTTTCTTAGACGTGGAGATGTTTTCTGAATGGTGGCGTTCGCGGCATTTATTATAGTAGTAATCACATTTTGTACTGCTTTTGAAATATCGGTATCACTGACCATAGACTCATTAATAACTGCTAGTTGTGAAAATGTATTCCAGTCTGCCCGCTGGAAAAGAAAACGCGGGGGACAAATAGCCGCAATACCGCTATCAGTGTGGGAGAGTATTAGGGGAAAGTTATCGCTATTGTGCAGATCCTCTCCTACTGTCAAGTTCAACATCGGTAGCAATTCAGGAGAGCATATGGCCAGGTCAAGACAGTGGAAGCTACGTGTGGGCGCATGGAAGTACGTTTGCTCGTCATTATTGAGCAGACAGAGACAGTTGTTAGCAATAAACTGTTCAATCTGCTGCCTACGAGAGTTTGTACTATCCGAGCCCCACAAAATATTATGTCCGTTGAAATCGCCGATTATAATAAAAGGCGAAGGAAGTTGGTCCACTAATGTGTCAAGGTCTTGTTGACGTATGATATCATGAGGTGGAAGATAAACACAGCAGACTGTGACCAAAGATCGTATATGGACCTGCACAGCCACAGCCTGAAGAGATGTATGCAACATAAGAGGTGTGCTCGGATAAAGATTTGAAGTGAAGATGCAGACACCTCCAGAACCATGAGATCCAGTTCCTGCATCTTTCCGAACACAGTTATATCCGCGTAATTTTAGTGGTATGTTGGGTGTCAAGAAGGTTTCCTGAACACCGAAACAGACAGGATGAAAATTGTTAATAATGGACTTGATATCCTGCAATTTGGACCGAATGCCGCGACAATTCCAAGAAACGAAGGTACCCATTAAGAGAGGGGCTTGGCTGGAGAAAGAACAGAGGCATTAGTATGAGTTGCCGGATCATCACAACTCATTTCAAGCTCATCTTCATCCTCAGAGGGATGTAATTTTATATCAGGGCTATGCAACTTATCTCCAAAGATTGTTGTTAAATCCTTGTGGACATTACCCTGCATCGCCATTCCCAAAGCGACGGAATTTTTGGAGGTTGATTTTTTTAATTTCAGAGGTAAATCTTTTTGCGAAAGACCACGTTTTGCAAGTTTTAATGTTAGTGAACTTTGTTTTTTGCGTTTAGACTTTGTTTTTACAACCTTAGGAGTCTCAGAAGTATTATTAATAGATTGTCCAGAATCAGAATCTGTAAGTTTTTCAGATGGTTTAGATTTTTTAGACTTTTTCATACAATTTGCACAGCAGCAGTTTGAACAAAAGGTATTTTGAAGCACAGAAGCATAGCTTTTACCAGGAGAAGGTGTTCGCGCTTGAACCTTACGCCTGGCTTCGGGAACAAAGTGATCTCTGAACAGATGAAGGTAAAAGAGTTAAAATTTGATTAAGATGAAGAATAAAAAGAGTGACACTGAGGACACTTCCCTGAGGAACTCCCTCAGCTTGGATAAAATTAGATGAATAAGTGTTGCCAACGTGAACTCTGAAAATCCGATGTGATAAAAAGTTTTGTAAAAATATGGGGAGGTTTCCCCTAAAACCTAAGTTAAAAATTGTAGAAAGTATGCCAAAGCGCCAAGCACGGTCGTATGCCTTCTCAATATCAAAGAATATGGCGATAAGGTGGTTCCTCCTAACAAATGCATTGCGTATCTGGGTTTCCAGTAGTATTAGGTTGTCAAAAGTAGACCGACCTCTACGGAAACCACTCTGCAACGAGGATATGCATCCGTTTTTCTCCAATTCGAATACTAAACGGGCATTGACCATGCTCTCAAAGGTCTTACAAAGGTAACTCATCAGAGCTATTGGCCTGTAGTTCAGAGGATTTGAAGGTTCCTTACCAGTTTTTAAGATTGGGATCACAATAGCCTCGCGCCATTGTGAAGGGTACTTCTGTTCAATCCTTATTCTGTTAAATAATATTAACAGATTTGAAAGGAAAGTTACATTCAAATGGTGGAGCATATTATATGTGATCCCATCTGGGCCAGGATGTATCATGGGCTTTAGATAAGGCCGTTTCCAGTTCAAACATCCTGAATTCGCAGTTATATGGAAAAGGGTGTCGGTCATTAAAGCGTAGACGCAACCGTTCCGCGCGATTCTTAATAGCCATAAACGTAGGACTGTAAGAATAAGCTGCGGACACTTGTGAGAAGGCTTGACCAAGAATATTGGCAACATCTAATGGGGAGGAGTGCACCATATTTCCTGTATTTAAAACAGGAAAGGAGGTTTCACTATATATTCCATTAGCGGCCTTTACTTTTTTCCACATATGTTTACTGGAAGTGTAGGATGTGATGGAGGATACGAATTTTATACAAGATTCTCTCTGACTACGACGACGAATGCGACGAGCAAGTGCTTTGGCATGCTTAAATGCAATCAGATTTTCTGTTGTCGGATACCTTCGAAAAATATTCCAAAGTTTTTTTTGGTTTTTATGACTGTCGCGACTAGCTTCGTTCCACCACGGTCTACGAAATTTTCTTAGACGTGGGGAAGTCTTCGGAATAGTGGCATTCGCGGAGCTTATTATGCAGTTAATGACATGTTGTACTCATTCCGTGATGTCGTAAGTACTGACCATGTTCTCCGTGATATCTGCCAACTGCTTGAAATTATCCCAGTCTGCCCGCTGGAATAGAAACCGCGGAGGACAGGGAGTCGCACCGCCGCTATCAGCATGGGAGACAATAATAGGAAAATGATCACTATTATGTAGATCTTTGCTGACTGTAAAGGTCAACGATGGCAAGAGTTCAGGAGAGCACATTGCTAGATCAAGGCAATGGAACCTACGTGTGGGTTCATGAAAGTACATCATTATTAAGCAGACAGATACAGTTATTTGTTATAAACTGTTCGATCTGCCGCCCTCGAGAGTTTGTACTATCTGAACCCCACAAAATACTATGTCCATTGAAATCGCCACATAGAATAAAAGGCTTAGGAAGCTGGTCCACTAACTGGTCAAGATCTTGCTGACGAATGACATCATGAGGCGGTAAATATATAGAACAGACTGTGACCAAAATTCGTGTCTGAACTTGCACAGTCACAGCTTGTAGAGAAGTTTGTAAAGTGAGAGGTGTGCTCGGATATATATTAGATGTGAAGATACAGACCCTTCCCGAACTATGAGATTCTGCATCGTTCCGAGCACAATTATAACCGCGTAATTTAATGGGAATATTGAACTTCAAGAAAGTCTCTTGAAGACCAAAACAAACCGGATAAAGGGTGTTCATAATGGTCTTGATTTCAAAAAGTTTGGACCGAAGGCCGCGACAATTCCAAGAAATGAAGGTACCCATTAAGAATTCGAGATTGCAGGTAAGTTAATAGGTGCATGTGGTAGATTTGCGGAAACTTCACAACTCATGTGCAAATCCTCATCCTCATCTGATGGATGGAGAGAAAGGCGATCTGGACTTTTGGGCACGCCACCAAATATGGACTACTAGTCCTTGTGGACTATACCCTGCGTCGCAAGTCCCAAAGCGACAGAATTTTTAGCTGTTGACTTTTTCAATTTTAAAGTCAGTTTCGGTTTTGAAATACCGCGTTTTGCTAACTTCAGCGTCAGCGGGTTTTGAAATTTTTTCTTCAATTTCTTTTGTGGTTTCTTGGGTTTGTCAAGTGTACTATTGTTGGAATATTCAGAATCAGAATTCCTAATGTTTTCAGGTGGCTTTGAATTAGTGTGAAATTTTACACAATTATTACACGAACAGTTTGCGCAAAAGGTTTTCTGGACAACAGAAGCGTAACTTTTACCAGGAATAGGAGTTTGTACTTGAACTCTACGCCTGGCTTCGGGATATGAAAGATCTTTGATTTTTATTGCGATTACTTGTTTTTCAAGCTGCCAGCTCGGGCATGATCGAGAAAAGGAAGGTTGATCGATTTTACAGTTCACACACTTTCCTGTGCGGAACATTCCTGGCTATCATGCCCTTTTTCTGCACAGCGGGCACATGTTAAAGACCCGCGGCAATTTACTTTAGAATGGCCAAATCGCTGGCACTGAAAGCATTTGAGTGGATTCGGAATATACGGCCTTACTGGGCATCGTATGTAACCTGCGTAAACAAATTCTGGCAGTTTGGGTGTCTGAAACGTTAAGATATGATGTTTTGTTTCAAGGAGTTGTCCATTACGCCGTATAGTGATGCGGCTTACATCTATAACTCCTTGAGGTTTCATTTCCGATTTTATTACATCTACATTTAAGAGTTCCCCGCAGGTAATGACACCTTTAGAGGTATTCAACGACTGGTGAGGACTTACAGTAATTGCTATATTTCCCAATGCTTTTAATTTTTGAATCTGCTGGGCTTGCTTACGAGAATTCACCTCAACAAGCAAGTCACCAGACCACATTTTACGAATGGATTTAACACCGCCCACTGTTGCCGTTATAGCCTTTTGCACAAGAAATGGAGATAACGTTTCAAATGTTTCGTTATTTGCAGAAACTCGCTTTACAATATAAAATGGATCGAAATGATTCGATAAGTTAAAAGATATTGGAATATTTTTATGCCCACTGAAGGGACCACGTTTGGAGGAGCCCATACGATATGACAAATGATTCAGGGTCCGACGGCACTGCCCACCACGGAGCCCAACAAGGGAAGGCAATTACCGGCTCTCGTCATTCCCAGCCTCAGCATCCACCCTAGTGCTGGCCGGTACCTATACGCTGGGAGTTACCCCCGGGGACAGTGACCACCCTTAACGCCAAGCCCAAGGAGTAACCCCTTCGCTTGATCCCTAGCAAACCAACCACTCAGGTGGCTAGCGACCAGCCGATTGATACACCGGGGACCACAGTGCACCGCCCGTCTAATGGTTCGCCACGCACGGGAAACACGTGGGGGTATTAGCTGTCCATGAGAAGCAGGAGGCAAACAGAGTGGAGATAGCTTCTCATGGAGAGCTCCCTCGCCTACCCTCGAGGGAAAGAAGAATGACAGCCAAAAGCAGAAGAAGGAGGGGAGAGTAAACATAAAGGGAGTATAGATCCCTGGGAACGTCGGGATTGGGACACCCGTACTCACCTAAAGAAGGTGAGCCCCTGAGGGGCAGTTGTAGATGGGTCAGTTGGCCTTAAGGAATCGGAGAAATGCGTTCTGAAGCGAGACATTGATAATTTATTTATAATTACGCTGGTCTCGCTGCCGACCGAAAGGGAATGAGGTCAATTTTCCCCAACCCGGACACGGAGATTGACCCCTCAGGGTCAAGTACGGTAACGCAACCGAACTTGGAGACGTCGACGGAGGACCCGGGGAAGAGTTGTCTTTTATTTGTAAGTGTTCGTGTCCCTGGAATTGGCTCGTCCGGAGATAGGGATGCTGTTCCCGTAAAAGCACCGCGGCTCTTGCGGTGTCCGGTGCGCCTATGTCGGCCCTTGCAAATCCGAGGGAGAGAGTGTGATTTTCGTTCCGGTCCGTACCCATATCCGCAGCAGGTCTCCAAGGTGAACAGCCTCTAGTCGATAGAACAATGTAGGTAAGGGAAGTCGGCAAGTTCGATCCGTAACTTCGGCACAAGGATTGGCTCTGACGACTGGGCCCGTCGGGCTGGGGTCCGAAGCGAGTGTTTCACTGTACCAGGACCTGACCGGGGAGACTCGGTTCAGTTCGGCCCTGACCAGTGTCGGGGTCTTCCCGTGGAATGCCTCAGCTGCGCGGTGGACTGTGCAATCGTGTGGACCGACCGTTTCGGCGGGTGACTGACAGCCGACTCAGAACTGGCACAGACTAAGGGAATCCAACTGTCTAATTAAAACAAAGCATTGCGATGGCCGGCGAGTGGTGCTGACGCAATGGGATTTCTGCCCATTTCTCTGAATGTCAAAGTGAAGAAATTCATCCAAGCGTGGGTAAACAGCGTCATCTACTGGCCTTAGGAAGGGCTGGTCTCTCCTCATTGAAAAAGGCTGACACTGTGGTTAGGGGATTTATTAGAAAATGGTTGGAACTCAGAATCGACATCCCCGTCCCGTTTTATTATTGCTGATGTCGGGGACAGGGGCCTGGGTGTGCCTTGTTTCCGCTGGTCCGGAGTTAGACTACGCCTTGACAGCTTGAATTATTTTAAACTGCTTTTAGCTTTTTGGGGTGTTGATTGTTCCCCTTTAATCGTTTTAACTTTACTACGAACCCTGCAGGACAGGTGTCTTCAGATTTTATTTCACGACAGCGGCCAAAGGTTGAACAAAGTCTGCTCCTGGACGGAAAACTCTATGATACTAAAATCAAACAGCGGCAGATGTGGGTTGAGCGGCTCTATGCCTCTGTAGATGGCAATGCACTGAGAACATCAGGTAAGACCGCTGGACCTGGGTTTTGAATGGGACATTCCTTGCCAGCGGGAGAGATTACATTAACATGATAATGGCCCGGAATAATGCTCTCCCCACTAGGACAAGGACAGCAAGGGGGCGCCCCAATAAACCAAGGAATTGTCGGGCGGGGTGCACCGCACTAGAGACACCCAATCATGTGGTCCAACAGTGTTTTCGAACACATGGCCTTTGAATAAAGTGGCACAATGCAATTTCAAACTATATTAGCCGCTCCCTTCAACAGAAGGGGTTCCAGGTCGCAGAGGAGCCCATCTTTCCTCTGCCCACTGGTACCCTTAAGCCCGACTTGGTGGCAAATAAAAACAACACTGCACTCGTCCTCGATGCCCAAATAGTAGGGGAAGGGGGGGAGCTGGACTCCGCCCACACCACAAATGTTTGAAATACAACATTAAGCCACTAGAACAGGCAGTGAAAGTGCAGACAGGCGCCCAAAAATTTATTTTCTCTAGCATAACACTAAACTGGAGGGGTGTCTGGTCACCTAAGTCGGCACAACATCTTTTACGATTGGGTGTCATTAATAAAAGTGACTTATCCGTCCTCGGCATACGCGCCATTATCGGCTCTAAGGCGTGTCACCGACGGTTCGGATATATGAACACCAACACAAGTGGGGGAAAGTGGAGCAGGACGGGTGTCGGTTGACTGACTGACTCTTTTAACCAATGGGGTGCTGCCTAACCCATTTATTATTATTTAACTAACATCTTTTTTTGTTCACCTCCTTATTATCTAGGCACAATCTTTCCTTCTTCACCATCTCTGCTCTATCTGGAAATGAAAAAAATAGCCAAATGCCTCGGCATCTAATTAGTGATGCGCATGAATGGATTAACGAGATTCCCAACTATCCCTATCTACTTATCCAGCGGACTGGAGAGAGTTTGCACCCAACTCTCTTGATCCGGGGAAGTGCAAGCGCAATATCGCTCAGTCTCACTGAAGCCTAGCCTCTGCCCTTCCAGGAGAAGCACGCTTTCAAGTGGCCTGGATAGTTAAGGAGGAAGCACTCCTCCAGAGCCAAGGTAATGGCGTAGCAGAGCTTCTGGGTTTAGTCCCAGCTCCAACTAAGTGACTTACTCCAAAATAAAGGTCATCAAAAGAAACGTCGTCTTATTAGCGACGAGAAGAAATGGGAATCGTGAAAGAACCGATTCTATAGTTCAGGGCCCGGGGCTCTGCTCAAACTTGGACGGGTTTCCAGAACTCTCCTCAATGGGCTCTCTTTGTTCCACGTGGTCCCTCGGGTACACAGGACTGGCTGCTGTGTCTTTGTGAATCCTCGGTCGCGGTGACGAGGAAGTAATTCTGATGGTGTAGCAAATGTCTAAATATGAGGCAACTTGTGAGTGAAGGTCGTTTCGCTGTACCCAGTCCCCAAGGCGGCTCTCTGCTGGTTGTCAGTAGGAGCCGCCTTTTCTTTTTTGTATGGGGCTCGTATCCCGTGTTCCATTTTATCCCGGGATGGTAAGTCCTGTGTTCTGAAATTTTAAAATCTAAGTCCCACGGGGCTGTTGGAGCTATGGAGATCTTTAAAAATGGCTCTGTATAGACAGCGGACGATTGACACTGTTGCCTAATATTACCAAGAATTGGCTCGTATTTCCCTAAGTAAATGGAGCCAGCTAGATAATTATAGTATTATTCATATGCTTTTAACTTGTGTGTATTGTACCTCTGGGTTCATGGGAGACCTAAGTGCCACACTAAAATGTAAGAAAAAAGTTTAAAACTTTAAAAAGTAAAAAAGAGTGTTAAAATTCCGTGGTTCGGAAGTGCATAAAGCACGGATTACGGTGGTCGAATAGTTGTCAAAATCGAGGAGAAGGAAGCATGTCAAGTCTGGCTTAAATGCCAAGCGGTATTGTACCAGTCTTGGTATTATCGGCGGTAACGTCGACCATTGGCCAGAGGCTTTACCGTGATATGGCATGTGGAGATCTTCGGAGTGGCGCAGCTACGAGATACCTGGTTCAATGACTCTGCTCATAGAAGAGTCAACGAATGGTACGACGGGCTTGACCAGGGTAGCGTCCTTCTGAGAAATGTCCCAAGACTTGTCTTGAGGCGTGGGGTGACGCCCACGGGGGACGTTCTGGAAGGGCGAAGGGCCCTGTTAGTTCCCTGTAGTCTCCGGTCGAGGAATGGGACGGTTCTTGGTCAGTTCCGTCGTAAGTAAATTGACCAACCAAACAAAATATTTAATATGGTTACAAAAGTTAGAGAAAACGATATGCGCTCAGAACGGACAAATGTAACACTTTCCGATCTATCCCCTGATTCCTGTGAAGGAGGAGCTTGTCGCACAATTACTCGCGACGGTAAAAAGCCCAAAGGTTATAATAGGCGGAGACATAAACATGAGGCATCCCTTATGGAGCCCTGTTATAAACGACCATAGAAGCTCGGACGAAGGGCTGCCTATTGTCGACTTCTTAACATCGACTGGTCTATCTATCTGGACAAACCAGACTTTTCCGCCAACCTTCGAAACTGTGAACGGCAGGGGCTGGATTGATATTACGGTGGCGACTGACGTCTTCGATTATGCGGCTACATAATGGTAAGTGATCACTAGTACGCTAAGTGATCACAATTATATATCATTCGATTTGGGCCCAGCGAGCACAGAAAAGCATGCCCCGATGTTCAGGCTGAACAAATTTAGACTGCAAAAAATGACAAGTAAGTTAGCCTCCTTACTGCCAACACTCCTCGACCAGCTGAAGAGAGCAGAAAGCCCTGAAGAATTAGATAGGTTTGTGCAAGGGCTTACAGTTACAATTCAAAATGTTAGCACAACCTATCTCAAACATGTGAAGAAAAGACCTAAAACAGTGCTATGGTGGGATGCAGAACTCGAAGTGCTCAGGAACAAAACTCTTGCTCTGAAGAGGCGATTCCATCGTACTCTGAGCCCTGGTGATAAAGTAATTAGAAAAGTTGCATTTAAAAAGTCAAGATCTGTATTTAGAAAATTGCTCACCCCAAAATACGATAATAGCTGGACCGAGATTTGTAAGGAGGTATCCAGTTTGAATACGTATGAGTTGCCACACAAAATTTGTGCGAATAGGATTATTCGACCTCTTGTCATTGGGAGCATTCAGAAAAGCGGTAGACATTGCAACACCTTACGGGAATCCGTCGAACACATTATTAATATCTTGTTCCCGGAGGATGAAATGTTGTCGGAAGCTCTGGAACAAGGTAACAGGAGGGCTTATGTGGAACGATACCATACCACAAATAATGACCCGAACTTCCAGGTGGGAGAAGTTCGGCAGGCCATGAAAAACACGAGAAAAGGAGGGCACCTGGCTTCGACGGTATTCCCTACGAAGTATTGGTGGCCATAAATAACAAAAGTCCATTGCTTCTGGTGTCCCTGTTTAACAGGTGCATGGACTTGGGACACTTTCCTAGTCCTTGGAGAAAAGCTCAGTTAGTACTCCTCAATAAACCGGGCAAAGACACTAGTGACCCGAGGCCCTACTGTCCGATCTGTTTGTCTCGCCTCTCCGAAAGGAGAGTAGGGTGAGTGATTCCGTCTCAAATAGGCTCTCCTCACCCACAGTGGAAATGCCTTCTCGTGGCGCAAGACGTTACGGAGGAGGACACTCCGCCAGCTTGTCTGGCGTAGCAGAGTCCTCTCAACTCCAAACTAAATTTTCCACTTTGCTATTAGTGCGAGAGACTAGATTGCGAAAAACACGGCGGCAGTGTTGTTCTCGCCAATCAGACCGGACGCCCTCGTTGGCAATTCTCCGATGTCCCATTCCGGAATAGGCTGAAAGGCTTGCACATACGGCACTGTCGTTACTGGAAGCACCTCTAGTTCCCTTGCGCTCCTTCTCGGTTCTGGGCTGGGAGGAGACGTAAGTCTAGGCTGTGTGAGCTGTTGAAGTCAGAGCGTACGGTTCCCTTGCGGACCAAACCTCTTTCTGTTTTCACTTACCAGTCTAAGCAGTCTTCTCTGTAGTGAAGAACCCGAGAGGGCTACTTAACTCTACAGTTAACAGAGTTTAACATCTTCATATTGTTAATTCATCATCATTTAACCTCAGGTCTTTAGAGGCAAACACATCTTTAACGCAACTTCGGTGGTAGTTATTAGTTATTATTTAATTGTTTAGTTATTTAATTGTTTAATTATTTAATTGTTTAATTATTTAATTATTATTGGTTTCTCATTTTTTTCTGTGCGTATTAGCACCGCTAAACTTAAGTAAAGTTAAAGTGCCGCACAAAAGTATAAATAAAAACAATATAAAAATTTAAAAATCCAAAAACAATTAAAAATTAAAAAATAACAAAAACAGATTTAAAATTCCACCCTACGGTAGCTCATACGCACATGGTGTGGTGACTGGGCTAGTTGTAAAAACCTAGGAAGAGGAAATCTGGCCTGCCTGTCCTTCAATGACAGCCATCTCACGCCACTGTTGGGAATCACTGGGGTGACCCAGGCCCTTCGGCAGAACGGGGATGGTGGTAGGACAGATGGAGACTTTCGGAGTGGCACCTCTAGCTCGGTACCTGTTGCGCTCCCTTGCTCTTAGAAGGGGGGACGTATGGTTCCACGGTCCTGATTAGCCTTGTTCTTTTCGAGAAATCCTCCGGGGGGCATCCC
>JAPMOR010055630.1:4076-35726 GCA_026543865.1 Argiope aurantia | reverse complement strand
ATGAAAATTGTTATTTGGAAGAAATGAAATCATTACTTTTTACCCTTCTACATAATTTTGTAATGAGTCCAAGAATTCTCCGACACACTGTAATAAAAATGCAATACTGAAATGAGAATGAAAATGGAAATCGTTATTTGGAATAAAATGCCATCATTACTGATTACTCTTGAATATAATTTTGTAATGTGTTCACGAATTCTCGGACATCCTGCATTAAAAATGAAATACTGAAATGAGAATGAAAATTATTATTTGCGAAAAGTGTCGTCATTACTAATTATTTTTCTACATAATTTTGTAATGTGCACAAGAAATCTCGGACATCCTGTATTAAAAAGGCAATACTGAAATGAAAATTTTTATTTGAAAAAAAAAAAATGTCTTCATTATTTATTACTCTTCTATATAATTTTGTAAAGTGTTCAAGAATTTTCGGACACGTTGAATTATGAAAGTCTTATATTATTGAAATAAGAATGCAAATTGTTTTTCATAGACTGCGAAGGAATGCAGGAAGAAATCGAGAAAAATTGGAATTTTCTATTCTTTTTGGAGAGTCAATTTCTTTCACACCAGGGTTACCATTTGTGATGAGTAGACGAATGAAATCATTTGTGATGTGCGAAACATATTTCAGCTGAAAAAAAAGCGCTCTCTTTGAGACTGGCATTAACGTTAGCGTATCTCCCCAAAGTAATGATGTATATCGATCTCCGATAGGTAAGATTCTGCAAGGAAGAAAAAAAAAGTCATTATATCTCTTCCATCCAGTCTCAAGATCTTCCAAATCTGGATTCTTAATTATCTTCTCTATGAAAGGTGGAAGGAAATGGCTTCCATTAATATTATTTCCTAAAATGAAGTCTTGGAACTTAGTGAGATTCTTTTTTTAAACAGACCTTTTTATTTTGGTTTATCCAACTTTCAGTTAATGACTTTATTATTTTCTTTAGATTTTGAGCGAAAATGGTGACCAATATAAAAGTGGGATTTCGCTGAGGTCTTCATTTGAAGGGGGAAAAAAATGGTCCTTGACAGGCTGTGAATATGGAATTATCTTAAAGAGGAAATAAACCGAAATGTTTTGGTTACTGATGGCTGTATATTTTGATAGGGTTCGTAGTCTTTTGAAATGGATATTTGAGACACATTTAATTCAAAAATTGAAGGCAGTTTATTGGATAATCTAATGGAAAAATGTAGTTCACTGTTTTGGTGAAAAATAAATTTTGTAAATTCTATAAAATATTGACCAGATTTAAAAATCATAGCACTTTTGAAGCCTTAATCCGAAATCAGGAACTTAAAACACAGAGCTATCATTTAAAAAGAACCGGTTTTTAAAATTTGAGATTTTGCATATAAATATTCTTACAAACCCTCTCCATAAAACAAGAAAAACCGTGAATATATATGTACAAATATAATATATTATATAAAAAAAATCAAAAATAAACCGGTAACAAAGAAATAAAGCAAAGAAATATATAATACAATATAAAAAAAGAGAAAATAAGAAATGTTTCAAATAATATGAATTGACAGATTATTTTTTAAAAAAAATTATGAAAAATGTGAATAATAATTAATTATCTATATTTGAGAAATGAATTCGTTTCTTTTTTCATAAAACTTTTAATCAATTTTTTTTCCTGTCTAACATTACGAATATAATTTTATTTTAAAGTTTTAATTTTAATATAATAAGAGAACTGAAACAGTTGCTTGGGTTTAATTATCTAAATTATTTCTTTGTCTTATAAATATCTGCCAGCTAATTTGTAAAATAAAGAATGTATAAACAACCAACCGGCACTGGTCCACTAAACACGTTCTCGCATACACTTTAATATAGTTGTTATCCCGCTTTTCCTTTCCGCATAAAATTGCAAATCTAAGTAAGGTAGAAAACAACTTACAGGGTATTGGGATAAAATAGTTATGAAATATTAACCTTTGATGCCAAATTAGGATTTTTACTGAATCTATCGTGTCACCTTGGTGAATTTTTTGACGATTAATCGCTGGTATGCGATTAGTAGCATCCAAAAATAGAATTTGTGTTTTCAGACGCATTTTCGTCAACCAATTGAAACGAACTTTTGCTATAAAGCTATTCTGGCAATTCAAAATGACAGGAAATTTTATATATTTAAGTCCTTGCATTTTTAGTTATTGTGTTTACATGCTTCTGGAAAATGGAACTTCTACAGGCAATCAACCCTTTGTTGGATTTGTTTACCTACAGATGTTAAATCTGAATAACCAGATTTTTTTTCCATCCAGCTTTTTTTATATTGTAATTGCAGTATTAACTTATCCGAACACTCGGTCAGACAGACTTTCTGAGAATGGAATTTACGAAAAATTTAATAGCAATTTAAAATTTGATGTTTACGTATATAAAGTTTCAGTTATCAAGCTCATAGCATTTATAAGTTACTTTTTGTCACAGACAGACAGGCATATCAGAAATCTAATCTTCGAGCTAAGAGTGATCTGAAACGTGGAGATCGTCAAAATCTTCTATGTTCGAAGTTTTTGACAATTACAATACTTTCTCTATACTTTGAACAAGAGAAAGTAAAAATGCATCATTTCTTATCTTCTAAATTTTTGAAAGGTATATGATTTATCTGTATGATCCATTATTTTTGCGAATTGAAATTTTCTTCTTATAGGAATCATGTCCGAAAGATTATTTTTAAGAATGTCATTAACGGCAGATGACGACAAGACAGTGTTTAATATTTTTCATAAAATATCTATTTTTTTATATTTACTGTGAAATCTACATCATTTTTATTTTGAATTTTTTCATTAAAATTTGAATTGCCAAAGCTTATAATTTGTTTTACATATGAATTAAGATACGTATAGTCTTGATTTTACGACCGAGTTCCTTACCAGTAAGTCGTAAATCGGATCTTTAGTTTTCAACTCTATTTAAATTCAAATGAGTTGTGGCAATTGGACATAGAAAATTTCAATTTATATGCATATAATTATAGAGCAAATAATTAATAATAGAGCAAAATAATTAATATGTAAACAAAATTATAACACAAAATTACTTTTTTTTTCTAATTTGATTTTTTTTATATGGCAAGTCTGGGAGATAGTTTCACTATTTTTTGTAAAAATAATATTTTTTTTTTCTTTTTCTTTTAATTCTAAATATATTGACAAGTTACAAAAATATTTTACATATATCGTATTATATGCAGAATTTATTTAATAATATTGCAAATAAGGTTTTATATCATTTTTTTAAATGTCTATAATGACAAAAATTGAGAATGTTATATTTTCTTGTATTCCACGAAATGGATTCTTTTTTTTATTTGGATCTATTTTTGTAATGATGACATGAAGAGGTACACGCATTGACTATTATAAAAACAAACTAGAGTTGTCTCCTCAAATCTTTCTTGGTTAACTCTCTATTAAATAAATGTGTTTATTATTAACGCTGCAGGCCATTGGAGACAACAATTACAAAAAAGACAATAACGTGCGATCTTAGAAGATATTTTAGCAATTAATCGCTGGGATATTATTTTCTATGATGTCCAAAATATTCAAGCACCAAAACACTGAATTTATATTTTGGGCGCCGTTTTTAGATAACTAATGGATCCCGAACAAGAATTTGACATAGAATTACATTGGAACTAACAAAATAGAACTTAAATCGAACATAGAATGACAAATGAACTTACTTAATTTAACTGAAATTTGACATAGAACTACAAATCTAGTCACAAGATCACCTACCAAATTTCATATATTTATGTTATAGCGCTTTCCAGTTTTTGAATTTGTGAAAGTGCAGACCGAGGGATGATCAATCTGTGACGAGCGTCGTTTCAAATTTAATACGAACACACATTCTAAATCTGTGTACCAAATTTTATTTATCTAGATCCATGAATTTTGGAGTTATTGCATTCATTTGTATTCTGACATCCGGACAAACAGATTTCCTCTTAATGATTTCACTCGAAATTTGGTACAAGTCTAGGAATTTGGTGGAAAAACCACATATCAAATTTCCTCCATCCCCACAAAGTATTTTTGATTTATCTTGCTCATAGACAAACAGGCAATTTTTTTTTTTTTTTTTGGATTCGAGGAAGAATGAAGCTGAAGATTCGGTAAAATCCCGATCTCCCATTTTTTGACAACTGCAGTATTTTCCAATTTTTTTTTATTTCACATATGAAAATATATCAATGATTGGCATCAGCAGCATCGAATATTCCTATAATAATCAGGCTTATCATTCTTCAACAGATGGATTAAGAAGAAAGGGAAAATTAAAATGAGATTCGAATACCTAATCCAAAATATTATAAAGAAACTAAGTATGCATTAATTACTGTAAACTGAAAGGTTTTAATGTCACAGTATCACTTGAATGTAAATACTGCAGCTAAAACAATGATAAGCATTTCTATTGAATATTACATTAAAAAATATATTAAAATTGGAGGAAAATTTTATGTCAGTATCACTGAAAAACTTAGTTTTTGATTTTAAAATGATGTAAAATTAGTTTTTGAGATTATTCTTGTGCAATATATTTCTCTAGAACTTTAAAGAATGGTGCAAGTTATTGATAAGTAATATATTATTGTACAATAAAATTTTTTTGAAGCTATTTAAGAAAAACTTTAAAACATCAATTAATCTCCAGTTAATTTAAAATCAAATTAAAGTTTTTATGAATCCTTTATTTTTGGGACATGTAATTGTGTAAGAGGCAATTTTAACAGTTTTGGAGTTCTAGATTCAATGGATTCATTCTGTGCGCAGCGTATCACACTGCACTCTATGTGTACGAATTCCGTACCATACTGTCGGCAGAAAGCAATTAAATAAATAAAGTAAAAATTTTATCATTTTAAACTAGCGGATTTGGTCTCACCGAAGCTTTTATGCATAAGGGCATTGGAATCCTTTCTCCATTTAAAATTGTGCATCTTTGGTAAAGCCGCGAATGTCTGGTATGGATTAGGGGAGCAATAGCTACGGAATATATGGCATGAGTTTAGATTTTTACTTAATCTATCTGTAGAATTTGTATTTTTTACGCTCCTTTGCTGGCCGATTAAAAACCAAATTTTGACACAAAGTTACAATTATAGTCCCAACATACGAATTTTATTGATTTAAATCATTGCGTTACTGAGTTATTGCGCTTACATGCATGCGAAAGTACAAACCGACTGGTAGACAAATGTTTGACAGAATTGATTCAAAATGTTTCAAATTTTGATAAGGATTTATATTTTAGTTGCCATACCTGTGCACAAAATTTTATATACCTATTTCTAAGCATTTGTTAGGGCCGTGGTGGCCTGGTGGTAAGGGTTCGGCTTGTGGGCCGCAGAGCTTCAGGTTTCACTGAAGAACCATCGTGTAATGGGGTCTGTTGTACGTTACATCCGTTAGGACCAAACGTCCTCCAGCTGGTGTGGAGTGGGGAGTGCCAGTACAGGTGTCGTCCTCGTCATCTGACCTCGGTTCAAAATTACAAGGTCCGTCCCAAAGTAGCCTTAGTGTTGCTTTACACCGGGTTGTTAATATAACTAAACTAAACTAGCATTTGTTATTATCGAATTCAATTATATTCCAACAGTCAATCTGCCAGGCTTTTTGCGAATGGATTTCGTCCAAACTTTAAGGAAAATTCGCAAGTTTGATTGCAAGTTCACATCTAAATTTCATCTTTCTAGTTTAATGCCTTTTTGCGTTTTCATGTACACAAGCAGATTAACATATCACCAAAAATGTGTTTTCGGAATTGAATGAGATCTGAAACTTAAAAATTTGTTAAAATTCGATTTTTTTTTGTTGCCGATTTTGAGTTCAAATTTTTAGTTCCTCATTATACTTGACATACGAAAAAGTTACTTATATCCAAAATATATCAGAGGCAAATTGTTTTATCTTTTTGTTATGAGCACAAGATTAAGAAGAAATGTATTTGGAATTAAAAAATAACTTTTTCTATGAACCTCATCAGACTTTTGAAATTCACTTTCAGTAATGATGTATATTGATCTCCAATAGATATCAGAAAGAAAAAAAATGTCATTCTATTTCACCCACACAAACTTAAAGATCTCTGAAGTCTGGATTCTTAATTATTTCCTGGGAAATCTGAAAGAAAATACTTTTCATCAGAATAATAATAATAATAGATCTTTTCGAAATCTCAAAAATTTCTATTTATAAAGAATCTCTTTTATGTCTTTTTCAACTTTCTGGTAATAACATAGTTCTTTTTGTTATAAATATTATAGTTTAACGAATGATATCATAAAAACGGAATTTCTTTAATATTACAATCTTAGATAAAGGAAAAGTTACTTTTGATATATTCTTGGATTAGAAAGCGAATTTATCTTTTTATGAAGCAATAAATAAACTGAAAAGTTTTTGTTTAATATGACGAATTTTAATTTAGAAGTGAGATTTCATTGTGTAAAACGTTATATATGTAATGTGCAATTTAAAATAATTGAGTTTTTTTATATGATTAAAAATTTAATTAGAGCAATATTGCAGATGTTTTAAAATTCTCTGGAAAAATCATCAGAACATTTGGAAACCGATGCGAGTATTTTTAAAACTAAAACTATTTTATTAAGAAAATAACATAATAGAATAGAAACAAACTTTCTTGCTTTATTAAAGGCCTCTTTGAGGTGGTAACTGAGGTTCAATGTTTTGATATAGAATTAAATATAAAACTTACTTAAGCTTGGTATAGAATTAAATATAAAGTTCATATTTATGTATATATTGATACGAAATATTTAATCTAAAAATTCGAAGGTCAACGGATCCAGTATTGAGAGTGAAATAATCCTGCAGATCAATAGCAGAATGCTGCTGCATTCTACAGGAGACTAAAAAATGTAGCTGAAGGTACACAAGAATAGTACTCATAAAAAATAGCAGCATACAAATAGGAAAACAGCAAGAAGAGCTCAGAGAGAACTCGCTTAACTATTCGCTTGGGCTCAAATGATTACACGACTCATCTACTACCTCAATATTGACGGGCTCTTCAACACACCACTCAATGCTGTCTCAATACTCGACTCATTTCACCTCTGTTCTTTCTACTTTTTATAGTTTTTGTGATAAACGGACAACAGAAGAAAGAAGAAAGATCTAGAAAGATCAGCATATATCGCGTTTTAATGAACTTAGTGTCAAAATTCCTGCAGATTCTAGAATATTTTATTTTTTCGCCAAATGGTTACTAAGCTTATTGCCCAGGCTGAGGGCCATTAATCTAGCATTTATTCCATGTCTGTTAGAACTAGCTATAAAACTATTTTCTTTATTACTGAACTAACTCTACTGGGAAGCAACATTTTAAATTCACAAGAATTCTACACCAGTGAGAAACATAGGGTAAAAATTCATTTGATTTTATCTTTGGTAGATATGTTGCCCCCGAAGAACAAATTACTTAGCATGTAATCAAATCCATTCTTTTTAAACTACATTTTCGATTTGCCGATTGAAATTTAAAATTAACAGCAATAAGAACAAAACAAGGCAAAAAAAAAATGTAAATGTGACAATTTTATTGATTTTTCTGTATCCAGAAGATTCGTTTAAGTCAAATGATCAAAGTCTTTGACTGCTATTATATTTTCACTTTACATGCATCGTAACACGTGAACATAAAAAATGATTATTTTATACAGCACAAACTGAAATAAGTCTTTTTTTGCCTATGAACTTCTGTGTGTTTCTATGATAAATGTCTTGTAGAAAAATATGAAAAAGTTCGGGAACTATCAAACCAGGGGCTCTTCCCTACTGACAGTCAGAATACTGTAAAACAAAGTACGTCAAATCTTGTAGCGCCCACAAAACCGTGATTCTGTTGAGAGGTACCAACCGCTTACGAAGCGTTTCACCTGGAAGTTTCTTTTCAAGCGATGATTTTTTTTTCCTTGGGAGAGCGAGCTTTATCAATATTAAGTCGAAATGAAACACAAAAACGAAATACTTTGACTGCGTGCTTGGAAGGCTTGAAAAACTGTTTGCAACCCTGGCTTCTTGAGATAAGCTGCTGATTTATAGTGCCTTTTCTCCAATTTTACCTCTTCTATTATGCCCTTTAATGTTGCGTTGTTTGGCGAAAACTGAAGATCTTAATTAAAACCTGCTTTTTTTCAGGGACGGTTCTTGTACTATTAGAGAATAAATATTTTTTTGTTTGTTTATTTGGTTAATTAATGCTCCTGATTTTCAGATCCCCTATCTCTGGATGAAGAATTTTTAAAACAAGTATTTCGTCCTTTTTTTCATTTGGAGCTACAGATTTATTATAGCTGTATTATAGCATTGAATAGCTATTTATTATAGCTTTGGAGTTAGCGATCCATTAATACTATCTATTATAGCGAGTTATTATATTTATTACCTTTTTAATTATTTTTCGAAATTTTTGAAGAATTCGTAAGCTTAATTTTTTTTTTTCGAAACACTTATAGTGTTATGTGAATGAAGGGGATCTAGTTAAATTAGAATATTCGTTATTTATTTAAATACTTCACATTGATACTCTTATTTCTTAATTTCTCAAAAGGATGTGAGGAGCAAAGGAAAGAATGTATATAAACGAGAAATAAAAACACTGTGCAAAAATACCAATTTTTAAAATGTTCCTTATATTGTAGAGAAAAATAATTCTTGAGCGTTTTTTAAAGTTTATTTTAAATTTAAATTTTATTAATTTATCTCGAAATTTATTGTAGATATTCCTGAAGAAGAAGGTTCACCAACTCTTATCCATTTCATTTGACCGACGGCATGTTATTTTCCCTGAGTGTTCTCAGGAACAATGAAAGTGGAATGTGTACATACTATCTAGTTCAATTCTCGTGATCTTAATAAGAATTTATTGGTTAGATCTACAAGCTATGTATAATAAACAACCAAAATAAGAAAAAATGTAAATAAAAATGAAAAATAAATGTTAAATCAGGCGATCTAAGAGGAAGTTTAACATGCAATGATAAGAAATTCCAGCTGTGAAGCAATTTACATTGAACTGTCAACTTAAGGTTGAAGAGTGGCGAATTTTAGCGCCCAGCAATTGCAATCAAAATGGGAAATATGACCAAAGGCAGTTTATCCATTAGTTTATAAGCATTGTAATTTAAAAATATATGAATAAATCTCTCATTATTCAACGGTTTGCTGAACAGAATGATACTAACCAATGAGATTCTGAAAATATACATCACGTTTTTATAGAAATCTGCTAATGATAGGTAATCTCGAGTACAAAGAATTTCTCCCTCCCTTATCCCATAATAATGGTAGCAGATGATGAATTTAGTTTGTTTCACAATAATAGTATCGAAAGAAAATAAAAATACAAGGTAAAATTTGCTATCTAAAAACTAGATCAAGCTAAACAATAAATTAAAAAATATTTTTCCTAATATTAATTTTGAGTTTTACTCTGGTTTTTTCAACAATTTCGTTACTGTAGTTTAAACATGTAAGTAATAACTACGTTACAAAGCTTTGCTTTCTTATTTTTGAAATTCATTTTATGGATTTTATCATTTTTAAAATTCAGAATAATCCAGATTTGAGAATTTCAAAAGCGTAAGCTGCTGATCTTATGGTGAATGGATTATGTCTGAGTTGACTGAGTTTCTTTTATCATAATCTTTGAATTTACGCCCACAATTTTATTTTGTCTGTACTTTCATGTTGTGGAGATTGAATGGAACTGAAATTTTTTGTTCTCTCTCGTATGAAGTATAAAGAAAGTTTTGTATCATCAATACTTTCTTTACTTAATATACAAAAATAATACATCATAAAAATTGAATTCGAGATTTTGACGAATATTCACATTTCAAACTTCAATGAGTCCATAAAATACATTTTTAGCATTACGGTAACTAATTTCTTTCACCTGTAGGCACCTCAGAAAGAGGATGAGTATCTTCTGGCGTAGTGGCTGGTTCTCGCTATCCAGGTGGGTAAAAAAAGTGGGTGAGAGTCAGATACACCCTGTCGATGACGGGGCGTGCTTCCCATGGGAAGGGTTGTACCGTGACCGATGAGTGTTCTTAGGGATTTAGGGCTTAACCATGCTTCCCCTCAGTGTTGCTGTCGCGGCGGTCTGATTATTAGATAAATCCATGTGCAGTAGTAGCGGGTCGAAGCGTGACCTCCGAGAGATAAGGCCCTATGGCTGTTGTAATAAGTCAGGGCTAGGCGGACGCTCCGAGAAGGACGGCGATTAACATAATGCGTAATTTCCAATGTATAGCGTTATGCTTCCTCGACAATGTTCGTCAATTCTCTAAATTATCAAATAATTGCATAGATACTAATTAAAAATATTACTTTGTATTTTAAAAAATGGCATTTAAATAATTACAATCGCGTTTTGAGAATTTCCGATATTGAATATCACAATTTCTTGACAACTTTCGTTATTAAAAACACATTCACGGAATTATAAAATAGGTGTATAATAATTGCTTATTTACGAATTATTTATTATCTGCTTGCGTAAAATAGATGTTTATATTAAGTTTTCTTTGAAATGGAAATTTTTTAGTTCTCAAGAATTTTACTTTTTATAAAAGGAAGCTAATTAATAGTAAAAGATTTACATGTAGGAAATAAAAATTGCTGTAAACAAAAAATTGATTAGTAACATAATGAGATTATTCATTCATTTTTTATGCTTTATATAAATATAGAATTTAAAATGTTTTACTAGAAATGTTTGTTTAAAAAAATTATAACAAATCTATGAACTGTACTTGTATAAAGAAATAATAGCAAATCTATGAGCTGTACTTGTATAAAGAAATAGCATTTTAGTTAATAAACATGAATGAATTAAGAAGTTATAAGATATGAACCAGATGAAGACACATATTAGTAAACATTTATTTATTTCTACATAATAGCAAGGGAAAAAAATACAATTATTCAGAACTCGTACATATACAAAATAGAAATATTATTAACATTTTATTAATAAACAATTATTTTTTATGTTCTATATAAAAAAAGTTCATTAAAGGTACTATATAAAAAAGGCGTTCAGGTTTACACTTCAGAAGATGAACTACTCAAGAAAAAATTCAAAGAAAAATTTACATTTGTCAGTAAATACATCTTCTGAATTTTTGATGATAGATTCAATAATATTAATTTTGACATTCAATGAACTTGACAATCTATCACAGGGATCCTTTTCATAATAATCAAGAATATCAAATATTTGATTTATATTATTAACTTTAAATGGTAATTGGAATTGCTCGTGTTTCAAAATCCTTTCTCCCATAAATGATGCATTTAAAAATAGATCATTGTTAATATTTACAGCATTTGTTATGGTAGGAATGCCATCATTAACAGGTAGGTGGATGAATAACATATTTTCATTCTTTTCAATAATAGTCCAAAAGGAATAAAAGGTATTGTCTTTAATACATTTTTTTAATTCAATAAAATGAGTAAATGCAGTCTTGCTGTCATAGTTCTGTTTGGAATTTAAGCTTTCAATTATGGATTGTTCAATTTGGACTTGTTCTAATCATTGCCTCTTTTTTGAAAGACTCTTTTAAATTGAGAATGTTGATGACAAATATGTTGGGCAGCCAGGAAAAATACTTGGCACAGCATTTTCTTTCAGCTCGGCTTCTTCAGAGGAGCAGATAATGTTTACCCAGTACTTTCCTTCTAGAAAACAATTCTGTAAAGCACTTCACCATCTTTAAAATGCCTTTAACATACATGAAAGAGATATAGAGAAAAGAAAATTCGGTACCATGTAGAATAACTTTTTATATTTATAAACATACAAATCAAGAAGAAATTTTTTAAAGTTCTAAATATGTTTTAAACTACTGCTTAAAAATCAGTTATTTTCATGCTTTATTTTTTTAAAAAATATAAATCTGAGTGGCCTATATTTTACATTAACAAAATACTGAAGATAGGATTAAACTAAAATTAATGCCTCTTAAATAAATTTTAATTAAATCAGAATGACATTAAATATTTGTACAAAAATTAAGACTGTAACTAACACAAATTATAATATTTTACACCTAAAATAATTGAAACTATTTCAAAATTTTAAAATGTATTAATTATCAATGCTAATTTTTGCTAACCTTAGAATTCTTTGTAATGGTAAAATTTTTTCTTGGAATCGCATGCAGTAATTTCTCTTTACCTTTTCTTTTAAGAAAAAAAAGTTGATTTACCGAAAAATAAATGATTTAATTAAAACAAAAGTTCAAATAAAGTAATATAAATTTCTTTGTTTATAGATATTCATAGCGATATTAATCTACATTGTAACTTTAAAAATAAAACCCACTGTCCTGGTTAAAAATACTTAAGAGATAATGGATGCAACTTTATAAAGTATATGTAACAAAACAGTAAATAAAAAATAAGCTTGAGATTAATTGATGTAAAAATTTAAGAAAGAGCTTATTTAAACAGAATTTTTATACCAAAATTATGAATAAGAATCGAATAAGTAAAAACCCTGACAGAATATCATAGATAAACAAATGATAGTCTAAAACTCGATTCGATTTTTGACATAAATGGGGAATTTGTATAAATAGATTACAGCTATTTATTCTTATTTCATTAAGCACAATCTTAATCAACGCTACATCATTGAGAGAACAAATAATATTGAAAAACTAAATCGTAATTATAATCTGTTTTTAAAACAGAACGTGATGAACAAATAGACTTAACAGTAACAGATTCAATAACACTTTAAGTTTATATGGAGGATTATAAAAGAAATAGACTTACCTTCAATAATTTTTATCCTAAACTTGCTTTTGCATCTCATCCATTTCAATATAACACCATCTTGGATCAAGAAATAAATATAAAAATAGTAAAAAAATGAAGGCTTATAAACGCCAGCCGTCGTTCACTTCACGCAGAAAACGTGCAGAGTGACGATTGTTAAACGGCTTCTTGATCGACTAGCAGCGATGACTCATGCTGGAGCGACTGGTAAAGCCAGTAGGCCTTGTCTCTCGGAGGTCACGGTCGGAGTAGCCGGTTATGATTACTATAACTGATTCGAAATTGAAGTCTACTGTACAGGCTAAATTATGTAGGTCTATAGAAATAATAATCTATAGAAATTTTCACAAAAAAATCGAATTAAATTATTGTTGTAGAATTATAGAGTTAAACAAAAAAGAACCATATGAGCAGTATATGCTGATATTCCTATTAACATTTTTTAACCAACATCTGTGTTTTTGTGGGTTTTTTCTTTTATACTGACGGTACTGAGTGATCTCCGTAGCTCAACTATCAGCCACAAAGTCACCAAATTTTGTACGGGGACTATTAACAACATGGGGAAAAAAATCCGCAAAAAAAAAAAAAATAAATAAATAAATAAATAAAAATAAATAAATAAAAAAATAAAAAAAAATCGAAAAGTTTGAGAATGTGGCGCTTTTGATCTAAATTTTGAGTTTAAGTGAACGATAAAATTTTAAAAAGCTACAGTAAACAGGCAAATGAATAACAAAGAATTAATTTTTCCATAAATGTGCTTTATTTGAAAAAAAAAATTCTGTAAATGATTACAAATTAAAAAAAAAGAGATTCTATTCGACTTCCTTTTTATTCTTTGTTCTTTTGTTTTTATTTAGTAGAATCTCTTTCCCGGTGAAGACATCGGTTATTTTCAATATCACCACCATTTTCTTGAACTAAGCATTGCATTCTGCACACCGTACTCTCTACAGCTGAATGCAACATTTCAGAAGGCATGTTCATAACAGTCCGTGTTATGTTTTCCTTGAAAACTGATAAGTTCGAGACTCCAACAAGATAAAACTTCGATTTAAAAAACACAGAAAAAAGTCACATGGGGTTAGATCCGGGGAACAAGGTGGCCATGCGACATGAAAATAGCGACTAATGACTCTTTCTTCTGTATAGTGATGGCGCAACAGTTGCTGTACGGATGTTTTAATATGTGGTGGTGCTCCATCCCACATAAAGACAATTTTATCTAAGCATTGCCTTTGCTGAAGTTGGGGGATAACAAAACTTCTCAGAATATCATAATATAATGAGCGTTTACTCAACAGGTCTGCGGTCCTGCTTGGACAATAGTCTCAAAAAAGTATGGTCAGATGATAAAATCTGTTGTAAAACCACACCAAACAGTTAATTTTGAGAATAGAGTGGGAATTCTTGAAATTGATGGGGTTGTTCATATGCCCAAATTCTTGAGTTTTAACAGTCCAATTCAAATAAAAATGAGCCTCATCACTCCAGAGAATTGCCCAAGGACAAGCCCCGTCGACCTCCATCCTGGCAAGAAATGTCAAAGTAAAGGTTAATCGAAGTTCATAATCTGTAGATTTTATTTCATGCAAAAGGTTACTTTTATGTGGATAAAATTCAAGAATTTTTTTTAAAACTTTCCATACTATCGAAATATTAATATCTAGTTGTCGGTCACCTCCACGTGTGCTGCTATTACCAGCAGTGCTCATCTGATTTGTTTCAACGATTGCAGTCGCAACATCTGTGATCGTATCCTCCTATACCGGTTTCCGTCCTCTATCAAGCCGAGTTGTGAGAGAACCAGTTTTTTCAAATTTTTTAATCATTTATTTCACTGTATTAAGTGATAGAGTTCTTTACGTAAATTAATTTGACTTCTAAATTCGCGAAGAGCAGCCGCTGCAGTAGTTGATTAAGATAAAAGAGCTTCACAAGTAATGCACGCTGTGCTAAAGTGAGACGCATTTTATATATCGACTGATACTTGAAATAATATTCAATGCCCCGCTTCTTTTTTATAACTCAAAATACTGGCGCTGGGGTCGACTACGTAATCGGAATTTTTGCATTTTCAAATTTTCCTCCGTGTTTTATGCAAAATTTTAGCTGTCTTAAAGTGTAAAGCGCCATATTTCCCCTTTTCCAACATTCCCCTTGCAACATTTTCTACCTTTTGGAATGAAATTTTTTTCACGAATTCCTTTTTCCAATCTTATCATTAGTCCCCGTACAAACTTTGGTGGCCTTGCGGCTGATAGTTCTAGCTACAGAAGTCTCTGTGTACTGTCAGTTAAAAAAAAATCCCTGTATATTGATTTGAATTAAATTTTTACTTTCTTGGTGATTTATTAACATGGCTTCATATCATTTTATCTAATTTTATGCTTTAATAAATAATCTTCATTTATTTCCTCTCCAAAAACAATTTTTTGGTTTATTTTAATGTTAACTTTTAAAAATCTATATTGAATTGTTCTTAAAAAGAGACTTTTTATTTAATAAGAACTATAATTTAATCTAGTTGTCCTTAATATAGCATTAAAAAGCACTCTCTTCACCGTGAGAGTGAATTCTTTACTTCTATAGTTACAAAATTATTATTGTAAGTATTCAATATACAGGGTGTTTTAGTGAACCGTTTCAGAATTTCTAAGAGGGGTAGGGTAGATCCTGACGAACCAAAACCATATACCCATGGGCAGTCAGAAATGCTTTCCTGATGCGGTAGATGGCGTTGTGCGAAAAGTCCGAACTTTCGTGCAGGGAATCTTCATTTCGCACAAGAACGCCAATTTATTAGGATGGATGATTACACGATCGCAGAGTTAGCCGATATGCATTTGGCGTACGGGGTTACAAATTGTAGTGGGCCAGCCGCACAGCATTTGCATTGCGGAACGATATCCGACAAAGCGTATTTCCAGTCATAATTTCTTTGCAAGACTGCACCAGAGGCTAGTTGAGACAGGTTCATTAGAAAGAGCTCACAGGGACAGGGTAAGATCAACACGGACTGCAGACGACGAACAGAATGTGCTGCAGCATGTACAGGAAAATCCAAGAACGAGTACACGAAGTGTAGCAAACGCAGTCGGGGTTTCCCATTGCAGCGTCTGAAGGATTCTCCGAGCAGAAGACATGCATCCGTTTCACGTGCAACGTGTCCAGACAGATTCAGATCCGCAGTAATCGGTGTAGTTGATATTTTCTTGTGCTCTTCAAAATTTGGCTATTAAATGAAAAATGATGGATAATTTCTGTTGAATGTGATGATCAAGTGTAGCTGAAACCCTGGATTAACAGGTTTTTGAATTTTATTTCAAAATTCTTTAGCATCTTAGAAGTTTTGACTTTCTGAAGTGTAGTTGTGGCAGAAACGCCCACTTATTTGGGTAGCCATTTTGTTGTGTGTTTACTATGTAAGAAACTGCTATCAATATCTGCGTTCAGTGCATGAACTATTTGCAGGACTCGGATATTGTCTACTGTATCCAAAGATTTCTTTATTGTGCAGACTCTTATTTTGTGATTTTTTTACCAATTTTAAATTCCAATTTATGGAAAGTGTCCATAAATGTGTTGAATATTAGTTGACAACAAAACTGTTTGGAAAATTTAAGTTCTCTTGAGTGCATCTAATGAGTAGAAATTCTTGTTACATTTTAGATAGTTTTTTTTTTTTTTTTGCTAAAAAATTATTGAGATTTTATTTGGATAGTTTTTTACATGCGTTTCTAATAATTCAAATTTAAAATTGGGAAAGCTTTCCAAATATTTCATTAAAAGTTTGCTTAAGCTTTACTCACTGTTGCACTAGAAATTTAGACTTCGTGAAAAAATGGAATCAGACATAAACAAGACGGATAGAGAACACTTTGCTGATGATAGCAATATTCTAACTGATGATGAGAATTTATTTTGCTTGCCAAAGGAAGCGGGAATGATAATCCCCGATACACCAACTGCAATTAAAAGATTTAAAGGATTGACATATAAAGACTTTAGAAATCATCAGATTCTGATTCAAATGAGATAATCGAACCGTCAATGCAGAAGGACAGCAAAATACAAATGGCCACAAAACGGAAAAAGAAAAATGTAAAAATGAAAAAAGGGGAAAATCGTCCTAAAGATAAAAGACTGCATTTCTCTTAAAGGCAATGATAAAGAAAGAAATGATGGTATTGCAAATGATAAAAAGGCAAAGAATATGGATGCAAGTGATAACGAAATAATACTAGAGAAAAATAAGCAGCCCTTTGGTCCATTGGGAATATTAGAAACATTTGAAAATATTATCAATAAATATAGGATTGAGGGTAATGCGGCAGAAGAATTGAGAGACTTATTTTTGAATGTTTTGTCAAATTCTTCTGTAACCAGAATGAATTCAACAGATGATAATCATGGACCAACATTCGCAAATGTGGTTAAAAATCTCAACAGTGATGGCATAGTGGGAAAAAATTCAATTAAAACCAGGTTTAACTTTTATTAAAAGGATCCAAGCCTCCAAAAAGCTGTTGGTGGGGATGACAAGAATCAAATTCAACAAAAAATAATACATGCGAATGAAAACGATAATAAAACACCATTGTTAAGACCTAAAGCAAATCTACCTACCCTGGTGGTTAGACCAATTACAGGGGCAATTGACTCATCGATTAAAATGAGAAAGACACTAGAAGCGAATATCAGCCCAAAGATGGATGGAAATTAAAATTTTAGGTTTGAAGCCAGCAAGTTGTTCTGGTGTTCTGGTTCAAGTTGAAACATCGGAAATGGTAATAAAGTTAAAAGATGAATTAACAGTCATACAAATTTGTAAAATGTATGCAAGGCTACTACTCCACAGATAAGAATGCCTCAAATCATTATTTATGATGTGGAAAAGAGTGAGAGACCCAGGGAGGAGGAGGAATTGGATTTTCTCCATCAAATCAAGATAAACAATGACATAGTAGGGAATATGCAGGTTCTGTTTAGGAAAAAAAGAAGAGGTAGCTCGTCTCACTGGGTTATAAGTTTGTACCCGAAAGCGTTCCGAATAATTAAAGATAAAGCAAGATTACAGTGTGGTTTCGGATCGTACAGATTTAGAGAATTTGTGGAACCCCTTAGATGTTTTAAATGTCTAAAATACTGGCATGTTCGATCTAAATGTATGCTGAAAGTAGATAGCTGCTCCAAGTGCTTGGAAATGCATAACTATAAAAATTGGAGAAAGCAAATTCCAGAATGCAGAAACTGTAAAGAATATCGCAAAAGAACAAAAATTATGATTCGAACGGATCATATTGCAACATCGGAGCATTGCCCTGTATTTATCAGGGAGAGAGATCCGTTGATTAAACAAACGAATTATGAATAATAAGCCTTTCAATGATAATTCTTGGCGTGTTATTCAACATAATATAGGTCGGGGTAAATATGCGACAAAGGAACTCCCAAATTTATTTGGGGACAATATTCCAGATGTTTACTTGTTACAAGAACCATATACAATAAAAGGAAAAATAATAGGACTTCCCCTAGGATGGAGAATAATTTCTCACCCTGGGAATTTCTCACCTTGGGAAGGCGATTATAGCAGTAAGAAATCAAGATATTTCTGTTTTTACAAGATTTACTAGCGAAAACATAGTAGCAGCTAATTTATCAGTGGGAAATAGTGAAATTACTGTGGTATCGGCATACTTCCCACCGACTCATAATAAAGAAGAAATCTGCAGAGAACTCTGAAATCTGTTTGAACAGATGGGGACATCATCCATACTTATTGGAGGAGATTTCAATCTTCATAGTCATCTGTGGGGAAATAAAATTCCCGATCATAGACCACAAGATGAAGCCGGCTCGTTCATAGAGTTCATCTTTAAGAAGAACCTTGTTATTTGGAATGATTCAAACTCATTGCCAACGTTTCAATCTGCACGTGGAAGAAGATGGATTGATGTCACCTTATCAACTAAAGACCTGCATGACAGAGTAATGGGCTGGAAGGTAATCCAAAGTACTCTGAGTGACCATGGCTTTTTGGATTTTCAAATTAATATGGGTGACAAAGTCAGCAGAAAAATTTAAATTAAGCAAGTGGAAAATTCGAAAAATTAGTTCTCAAGTGGCTGAAAAATATGCTAATATAAGCGAAACAATGCAAAGGATAAAAACTAAAAAAAGATTTAGAAGTATAGGTAATAGAATTTACAGAATTCATTTAAGGAATTAGCCAAAGATCAAACAGTAAAGAGACAAATCTTCTCAGGGTCCCCTGGTGGGACACTGAACTGGAGAAACAAAGAAAACTGACAAGAGCCTTGCGGCATAGATACCAACGATGTAAAAACACTGAAGAGAGAATGAAGAGAAGACAAATTTATAAAAAAAATGAATCAACATTCAGAGGAATGTTAAGAAAGAAAAGTATTTAATGCTTTGAAAAGTTATGTAGCGAAATAACGAGAATGAAACCTTTTGAGTTACCTTATAAATTAGCGGCAGATAAAATGAAAAGGAAAACAGTTTTGGATGGTGTCAAAACACAGGATGGATCAAAAACCAAAAATACAAAAGAAACTATTGAAACTATTGTGAAATGCCTTTTTAAAGAGGAACAGTCTCAACAAGAGAGTAAAAAGCAGAAGAAAATGAGGAAAAGTATTGAGTAATATAAAACAAAAGAAAAAGATAAAATATTCACAATTAATGAAATAAGAACAACGATTAATAAAATGGCTAAAAAGAAAACACCTGGATTAGACAACATCCCGATGGAGATGCTTGCTGAAATTAACAGAAAGAATCCACTCATACTTTTAGAGTTATACAACAAGTGCCTAGAATTAGGTGCGTTCCCTAATCAGTGGAAGGTAGAAAAACTGATTTTTATTCCTAAAACTAATAGAGACTTAGAGGATCCTAAATCTTATAGACCAATTTGTTTGCTAACAACAGCAAGTAAAATCTTGGATAAACTGATAACTCAAAGAGTACAGCCCTTATTAACGGCACAAAATAGACTGCATCATGATCAACATGGTTTTAGATATAACTACTCTTGTGAAACAGTCCAAAATGCACTATGGAGTAAAATAAAAGCTGCGATGAATCAAAAACTAAAAACAACAGTTATATCTTTGGATGTAGCTGGAGCGTTTGATTCAGTATGGATGAAAAGCATTTTATATGCCCTTATAAAAATGAATTGCCCGAGCAATCTTTTTGAAGTGATTAAACATTATTTAAATGAAAGGAAATGTATTTACCAAGATGGAGAGAATAATTGGGAATTTATAATGGATAGAGGAGTGCCAAAGGGCTCATGCAGAGGACCATTATTCTGGAACTTGGTTATGAATTCTGCATTTAAAATCAATCTTCCAGCGAACTGCTTTATACAGGCGTATGCCGATGATGTGCTACTAATAATCTCAGGAAGAACAAAAGATGAACTGGAAATTAAAGGAAAACAAATCATTCATATGCTAGTAAAAGGGGGCAAAATACATAAACTTGAGTTTAATGAAAGGAAAACAATTCAAATGCCTATTACATTTGGAGAACGTTTAAAATTAACAGATCCACCTAACATAAAAATGGGCAAAAACAATATAAATGTGTCAAATCAAATTAAATACTTGGGAGTTACATGGGACAGTAAATTGACATTTATGTCGCCTTTTAGTAAGGTCAAGAAAAAAGTGGATGTGTTAACATATAAACTAGTGACAGTTGCGGATAAATTTTATGGAAAAAGGAAATACCATCTAAGAAGAATCTATACTGGAGCTATTGAGCCATTTGTTCTTTTCGGGAACGGAGCATGGGGACATAGGCTAAATCTAAAGAAAATCAGAGAAACGTTAAATTCAATCCAACGGCGCCCTCTTATCATTATGTCTGGGGCATATAGAATCATTTCTACAGAAGCCCTTCAAGTGATAACGGGAATTTTGCCAATGGATCTCAGAGCAACAGAAAGTTTCACTAAATTTCAAATAAGAACTTCTAGTAATAAAGTTAAAATAGCAAACAAATGCTTCAGCAAAAAAGATTATGAGATGTGTTTTGACAAGTTCGAACTACATCCTGCAGAATGGTTTATTCATGGTTTTCAAATGAAAATCCCAGATATGGATGGAATAGAAATTTTTACAGATGGTTCAAAGGATGAAAATAAAGTAGGAGCTGCAATAGTAGTATACTACTATGGGAAAGAGATCGATAAAAGTCTTGTGAAATTATCGAACCATGCCACAAGTTTCCAGGCAGAAGTGCAAGCTTTAAAGATGGCCATTGAATATTGTGAAAGGGTGGACGACGGATAGAAGTGCTCAATTTTTTCAGATTCTCTGTCAGTCCTACAAGCCATACAATCATCTCACAATTGTAATAAGGAAATATGGACGATAAAAGAAAAGATAAAAAGTGTAAAAACTAACAAGTGGATAGAGTTGAATTGGGTTAAGGCCCATATTGTAATATATGGTAATGAAAAGGCGGATCAATATGCAAAGTTGGCGGCACAGAAAGAGGGTGTTGATATGGTTGTCCCCAAATCAAATGGTGTCTTAAAATGGGAATTAAGAGAAGAAATAAAGCTGCAATGGTTTGACAGATGGTATATGTCCAAAAACGGAAGAGTAACTTTCGATTTTATTCCTAATCCAGAAATAAAAATAAGAAGATACCATCCACTGATAATTCAAATTATATCTGGACATGGGAGATTTCCTGCATATTTCCAAAGATTTGGAAGAATGCAGGACACTAAATGCATTTGTGGAGGAATCGGTACTGTTTACCACTATTTAAAGGAATGTATTGAAATCTCGGAGTTATGAAAAAATCTGAGAATTAAAAATAATGACTTAAGCATAGTACTGATGGTACCAGATAATCTTAAAATTCTGAAGGACATGATGTCAAAAATTGTCTATTTTTTACGAACTATTTGAGAGTTTGTAGATAAGGAAATAGGACAGTAATTGACCAATTTGTGGCCAATTACCTCGAAGAGAATGACAGTTTGACAAACCGGCCAATGCAAGGATGGACAATACTAAAGATAGCAGTCGGCCACTATAAATCCTGTCGATATTGTTACGTTCAGTGGTGGCGGGGTGGTCAGCTGTACGCAAGAAGAAGAAGAAGCGTGTCCAGACACAGAAACCGGAGGATTATTTACCTCGTATTGCTTTCGAACAGTGGTACCTGGGAAAATGTGCTACAAATCCCCTTTTTCCTGCTGAAGTGTTGTTTTCCGATGAGGCATCCTTCACAAGGGAAGGAATTTTCAACACGCATAACAGCCATATCTGAGCGGTCGAGAACCCGCATGCAATACGACGTCGTGCAGCACAGAATCAATTTTCGGTTAATGTATGGGCCGGTATTGTTGGAGATCACCTCATCGGACCTTACTGTTACCGGGTGGTCTAACCGGACCTACGTACTTGCTCTTTCTGCAGCAAGTATTGCAATAACTTTTGAGAGATGAACAGATTTCTGCATGGAAGCAACAGACAATGTGGTTCCAACACGATGGAACCCCTGCCCATTATAGCGGAGATGTTCGTAACTACCTGGATGTCACATTTGGTCAACGGTGGATCGGACGTGGGGGTCCCGTGCGTTGGCCTGCTCGGTCACCCGACTTATCATGTCTTGATTTTTATTTCTGGGGTCCTATGAAATCTCTAGTTTTGACACCCCTGTTGACACTCCTGAGGAGCTCGTTGCAAGAATCACAGTAGTTGGCGGAGAAATTCGAGATATGCCTGGAATATTCCAGAATGTTCGGATGTCCATGCGTCGGAGATGTGAGGCGTGCATTGTAGTCGGTAGAAGAAACTTGGAACACTTACTTTAATCCATGTACCGTTTGCTTCTTTTCATGTATTATTAAAATGATTTCTCATTTACGGTCTCTTTTCTTTATGGTGCTTCTTTTCTGCAATACCGCTTCAGGAAAGCATTTCTGATCCCACATTGCTCTATGATTTCGAGTTGTCAGGATGTACCCTACCCTTCTTAGAAGTTCTGAAACGGTTCACTGAAACACCCTGTAGGTCATTTATCATTTTTCCAAAATGAAAACAGCCCAGGTTCTGTTCCGAGATTGGACACACTAATCTGTATTCTCTTTTCTAAGTCTAAAAATATCCTCCAATGTAAGAATTGATGAAAGTCATCACAGAAAATTGATCAAAAATAGCAATTACTTAATTTATGCAAAATATAAAAGCAGAGTCAAACAGTGAAGAAGTTACCTCTTTCTGTAAGAATGAGCAAATGTATATGGATATCGATGATTTGTGAGAAGAAAATTATTAATGAACTCAAAACAACATAAAATAACCATGTTCTAACTTTTCCCTAACTAATATAACTGACTTATTATTCAATTATTTGAAATATACCTTTTTTAGTTTTTGCCACCAAACTTCAATTCGTTTCATGTAGATATTATTTATCAACGGTCTTTAATGGAGTTGTGCCCTTATTCTCTTTTGGTATCACATACTAAAGTCTGAATTCTCCCTCAGTTTTGAAAACACACTGAGTTAATAATGGATAGAGTAATAATTGAAAGATAGTGGAATAGAATTTAACATTATTAGATATAAAAAGATAATGGAGATATTTATTCTATATAAAAGGATGAACAGATTACTTTGGATATCGAGGGTCCTTTCCACTTAAAAAAAGAAATTTTAAAACCTTTTAATTTTACTCTTTTTTTTTAACTTGTTTATCTGATGATATTTGGAAAATGCTGGTTAGATCTGTAATGTGGTCGGCTAATTATTAAAACATGGAATTTCATTGAATATTTTTGACAATATGTTGAGTAATAGAATTTGGTTAATGATAATATTATTATTAATGCGTACCATAATTTCATTATTATTAAAGGATCATTATTGTTTTTAAACCTTTCACTTTATTTCATTTTCTTATTTACTGGAATATTTTATTATAATATTATCATTAATATTTTATTGGTGTTTAAATTATCCATTTTTTATCATTTGACATGCTTTTAAATTTTTGACACTTTTTTTCGAGATTTGAATTTTACTTCTTTCTGAAAGCTTAATTTTCACTGCATTTGAGATTTATTGTACCTTTTTTTTTACTCTTTACTTGATTTTCTTTTAATTAAAAAAATAATTTTATTGTTTTGTAATTTCTGTTTACTAGAACATTATTGTATTGTTTTTAAACCTTTCATTTTATTTTTTTATTTACTGAAATATTTTATTGGAATATTATTAATAATATTTTATTGGTGTGTTAATTATCCTTTTAAACCGTTATGTTGAATTTCTTTTGACATGTACTGTAAGATAAGTTTTAATGATATATTTTTGGAAGTTTATTATTCAAATTTATAATTATCATAAAAATAAAATTTATTGAAGTTCAATTGTAAGCACGAAAATTATACTTATAATGAATTTTTTAGAAATTTTTTTATTTTAATTTTATTTATAAGAAATTATTATTTTGTGTGATATATATGATAATATGTATATATAGTTTCATTAATTAATACAAAATAATTTAAATTTAGCCATTAATTCAAAAATGTATTCAAGAACAATAAGCTATTAAAAGAAACTATTTCATAAAGTATCTAAATTTGTCCCAGCAAGTATGCGAGCTGGAATTTTATTAGAATTTTGACTTATCTGAAATGTAAACATTAATAACAAACAATTTATTTATTTCTTATCTTTTCGTAAATATTGCTCAAATAACTGCTTTTGGTGACCGTTTGATTTGCCGGGATTAATCGCTATTAAAAATATCAATTAAATATTTTGTGTAACTTGGAGTTAATAACTTCCTATGCAAAATATTTCTAAATTTTGAATTTTTGAGACATATAATTTATACTTTTTAAAGAGATTTGGGTCGTTTTGTTCAATGTGCTCTGTATTTCCCTAATTTTCTGTTCGCCAGTGCCTTTATACATAGACTTATATTGCATGAAAGAGCTTCAATGGTTAAAAATGGATGCACTTTAAAATCTTTTAATCATTGCCTGATTCTGGAGTTAATCTTTAAACAAACAGCCAAACAAATTAAAAAAAAATTAAAAACATGCATTATAACGGAACCTACTCGTCCAGTAAAAGATAGATCGAATCTTCACATCTTGACCCTCAACAACAGATCTACTGTTAAACGATCTGCCCTATAAACTGCAAAAGCCTACTCTTACATTCATCGTTATTATTAACAGGAAAATCCCAAAAAGTGCGTTCGTCATTTGTACAGCTATAAAATTACCCATTCCAAATTTCAAGTGGGTGCCATTCATTACTCGCCAAGAATGGAATCAGATCTTCATTCTCTTTCAGCCCCTCACGCGCAATAATCCCAGTTTTCAGTCTTCCAATTTTAAAAGCTTTCCCGAGTGAAGGGTTCAGGACAGCCACCATTAATAATAGATTAAAATAGCAGCTGCCGGGACCCCTAGGATAATGGATAGTGAAGACCATTATTCTCCTTTTAAAGGGCGAACAAAAGACTTAAAATATCAAAGACTTGTTTCCAGATAAAAGAGTCACTCTGTGTTTGAAGTGATAACTTGAAAAATTTTCGTCATCTAAAACGGAATTTCCTTAGTGGGTTTGTTTATGCATAAAATGTGGTCTACATTGTACACAAATGAATATTATGCACTTCTAAATAACATTTCTATAATATTTTTTATGATATATTTAACCATTTGCACATATTAGGGAGCAACCAAGTGGTAAATATTTTGTGACCATCAATTTGTTTATATTTTTCATCAGTCTAAATTTTATTAATAGGTTCTTTCAGTACTTTTTAAACATTATTTGTTTAAGGCATTGATAATTTTGTTACTGAACTCATCTGTTGGGTATACGATGAAGTAAGACTAACACGCTGTGCCCTATATACATTTTAAAGCAGTTTATAAACAATATTTACGAAGAAAGACATAAAAGAACGAAGAAGCAGGCTGGCTGATTGGTTTTATTTCATTAATTTGGATGATATAAAAATCATTAAGCACAAAAGGTTGATGAAAAAGACGCAAGCGAATGTTAGACAGAATAATAATTAAGATTTCATCAAGCTAACATGTATTTGATTAAAAATTCAAATTCGATTCTTCCCGTTCATTATTATCATTCATCATTTCATTTCATTTCATTCATTATTCATTCATTCATCATTTCATTTCATTTATTATTCATTCATCATTTTATTTCATTTCATTCATCATTTTATTTCATTTATTCAATATTCATTCATTATTTTATTTCATACATTATCATTCATCGTTTATCACCATTTTATTTCATTCATTATTCGAGTTCATCCAGCATTTATATTCGATTTCGATTAAGAAAGTGTGTGAAAGAAATTGGTGCTGCTAAGAGATGTTACGAGAGAGAAAAAAGAACGGAGATGCAGACTGGATGAGTGCATTTCTTTCATTAAATCAGATTATGTAAAAATAATTACGAGCAAAAGGCAAAAGTTGATGCAATCGACTCAAACGAATGCGAGATAAAATATTAACCAAGACTTTAAAAATATTAAGTTACCATACATCGGACTAAAACTTCATATTCGATTTTTTCATTCATCATCATTTATCATTTCATTCATTATTCACCACCATGTCATTACATTCATCAACGTAGCTCATCATTTATCATTCATCATTATGTCATTACATTGATAACTGCAGTTCATCATTTTTCATTCTTCATTATGTCATTACATTCATCACTGTAGTTCATCGTTTATTATTCATCATGATTTCATTTCATTCATTCATAATTTCATTCGTCATTCATCAGTATTATTCATCGTTTCCTTCACCTTCATCATTATTCTTCAGCACTTATCGTGACTTCATCTTATTCATATTCTATTTCGTTTAAGAAAATGAGGGAAAGAAATTATTGTTGCTGAGCGTTGTTATAAGACACAAATGAACGGAGACGCAGGATGTCTGTATGTTTTCCTTTCATTAAATCGGATGATATAAAAATTATTACGGCAGAGGGTTACGCTTGATTCAATGGACCCAAACGAATACGAGGCGGAATAATAATCAGGACTTTAAAATTATCAAGCTACCATATATGGGACTAAAAATTCATATTTGATTTTTCTTTGTCTGAAAACTATCTGAACTTGCCTGTTCTTGTTTGATAAACGTTTTGATTTTACAGAAAGAATCTGTTTGAGTCTTTAAGTTTTTTTTTCTTTTGCCAAATAGGGTATTCGAGTTTTAATTTTTAAAATTTAGATAACTGTTTAGAAAGAATATTCATGTACAGCAAACATTTAGGTATAATCTATTAGAATTTCTGATTCAGAATGATCATAATTGAGATGAAATATGAAAATAGTTTCATGTTCCATTTCAAAAGAAACTAGAAGTTTGCAGATTGCTGAGTTGTTTTTCTGGCTCCATTAAGAGTTACTTGGAACTTGAAACAAGATGTTCAAGTATACTCAATGTTTGGCTCTCAGTTTTTACAACGTATTTGTCTTGAACAGAATAGTTATGAAAAAATTACAAAATTATTAATTTTTAAACGGTATTATTGAATAAAATCTGTAAGAAAGAAATATATAGGGCATATTTAAAAATAAAAGGTGAACCTCAAAGTTGCACAAGTGTGTATGATCATTTCAAAAATATTTTTGATATTTGTTGTTTAAAATTCTACAGTATGGAAAAATAAAATGATGTTTCAAACTACTTATTTAAGCTCCAATTGGCAACAAACAATTTAAGGTCAAACATCTTTCACCATTTTTTTTTACCAGTAACTAATCAAACATGTCTGTATCTCGAAGATAAATGTTCTTATTCTTCTAAAAAAAAATGAAAAACTATTTCAAAAACTTTTTGCAAAGCAGCGGCATTTTCCCATCGTATGTCAGGTTCATGTTCTGTGCCATAAATCAATGAATGTCAAGTTTTTAGAGGTATAAAACAGCAATTTGTAAGAAGAACACCGTCTGCTTACAAAGCATTTCATTTTGATGTTATGGTTTACGCGGTTGGATTAGTTTTTTTTTTCCGTATTGATTGGTTTCATACACCACAGAAGCGCCGTAAAAGGCCAGTAAAAACCCAAGCAGAGCAAGAAAATAAAAAGATCTTCGGTAACCGTACCCGCATCGACTTGGAAAAATGTTTCGACCGCTGGCTGCTTAAGATAAACTGGTGATTTATGGTGGCTGTACTCCAGTTTTACCCTTTCTGCAGTTTTTTTCTATTATTTCACTCTGTGGTAAAGACCATGAATTTTAATAAAAATATTGATAATAATAAGCCATTTTGCCCATGACTACTCATCTATTGGAATTTGAATCTTTGGGTTCTTTCTTTCAAAACTACAAAATTCCTGGAATTTTTTAAATTCTAAATTAAATGGAACGACTAAAATAGAGAATAACCCCCTTTCTGTCCTACTTCTGAAAATGCATAGATTATACTTTAAATTGCACCCCATTGGATAACGCTTTTCAATATTATTATATCTTGTAATGTAACTGATTAGATCATACTGTATAGATACGAGGTATTTGATTGTATAGATATTACATAGATATACATATAAATTGTATAAATATTTTACAGAAATACCCATAGATTATATATACATTTTAGAGATATATAATATCGCTACAATTTATAGATATACTTGTTGTATTCATATTGTGAAGATATACATATAGATTGTATATATATTGTAGAGATATACAATTCAATGTGATGTCATATTATAGGTACACTTTACTTAATTAAGCTGAACATAAATATGTAATGTTAGAATGAGAAGGAAGTTGCCCCAACAGTACACATTAGTTTCTACGATGCTTTGGAGATTCTCATGCTTCGGTTAAGTTTGATATTCGAGGATTTGATATCAAAATAACTTTATATAACTTTATAAATGGCTTATGTAAACTTCCAAAAAGAAATTACAGGATTAAAAGGAATACAATAATAAATTATTTTAATAAATATTCAGACGCAATGAATTTGTTAACACAACAGTTTATATGCGCTATGAATACGTTATTGTAATTGAAAAAAAATTGCCTCTACTTAAAATAAAGAAAAATATATCGGTTTGTCAGTGTTTTGACACTCTATTTCACTTTACTACTATATATAGCCGATTTGATTGTGAGAATCAGATCGATTGTATTAATAAAATATCAGAATTTTGATGAATTAAAATTTAAGCCAGAATTTGGTAGTCGAAAACTAAATTCATGTCCGTAAATTAAGGAAATGCAAGTTCAGGAAAAGAAAGAGTTAGAAGCAAAACAAATGTTACTTATTTGTAAAACCTATTTATTAAACAAAAGGTAAAGAATAAAAAAAATGTTATATGTTTGATATCATTAATAAAAATAATTGCGATATTTTGCTCCTTGTAGCAAATTACAAAACAAAAAAAAAAATCACTATTTACAAAAACAAATATTACCTGGTTGGTATGATGATTAATATATAGTATGTCTCACAGACAATGCAATATAGTTCGTACAACGCCTAAACATGCCGAGTATCAAATTATCGATCTGATCTTGGGGAATATTACACCACTCATCAGGCAATGCTCTCCGAAGTTCCGGTAGACATGTAGGAGATGGTTGACGGGCTGCAACTCGTCGGCCAAGCATATTCTGGATTGAAGTCCGGTGAAAATGCTGGCCAGTCCATACAGATGATATCCTCCGATCGAAGGCATTCGTTTACGATGTTTTCACGGTGAGGACCGGCGATGTCATCCATAAACACGAATTCTGCGCTCGTGGCGCCCCGAAACAAACGTACATGTTGTTACCGGAATGGCGTCCCGATATATTTTGCCTGTCATGGTTCCAATTTGAACATGCAGGACAGTTCTGGAACCCAGAATAATTCCTCTCCAAACGAGCAATCCTGCACCACCGTAACGGTGTCATTCAATGATGTTCTCTTGGTGGTAACTAATATGGCGCTCTCCATATGAAAGTCCGGCGTGAATCAGACTGCAAGCTATACCTGGACTCGTCGGAAAATATCACACTAGCCCACTGTTGCGGTGTCCATAATGCATGCTCTCTACTCCAGGCTAATCGCAGGCGACAGTGAGTTGCAGTAAGTGGAACACATCTGACAGGCCTACGAACATATAGACCAATCTGCCCTAAGCGTCTGTACACTGTCTGCCTTGAAACTGTCTTACCAGAAAGCTGACGAGGCAAGTCTGATGCTGTGCTCCGTCTGTTTATTTTGGCAGTAACTGCCAAAAACCGGTCCTCATTCGGCGTTGTAACTCGAGGGCGACCTGTGCTGTAATGTCTACTCACATTACCATTATCTTGGAATCGTTACCAAAGACCGGAGATGACACTCTGGACGATTCCAAGTTCCTCGGATAATTCCAGCTGGGTACGCCCAAATTCCAGACGGTCGATAATTCTACCACGTAAAAAATCATCCAAATGCATCCTTTGTGTCATAACTATGCGGTTATTGCACTGAAAGGCTTATAAAGTGCTTGCGAACAATTTTACTTCTTTGCCTGTATTCCTTATATATCACTCTCTTACACTCTCGTCAATTGTGACGTATTATTGGTGTCATCTGGTGTCTTCCTGCAATTTGCATATGATTTTTGAAGATGTGTGTAGTCATTTTATGGGTGATATATATATTTTACAGTTCGATTTCCGAGTGACTCTGAATTATCCTTAATTTATGGACATGAGTGTATAACCTCAAAGCTCTCTATAACTCTGAAAAATATTATTGGACAAAACTAATTTTCCTACTATTTTAAAATTAATTTTTTTTCTGATTTTTATTTTAATTGCTATGAAATTTCTTTCCAAATTCTGCAATTTTTAAAAATTTTTTTACATAAATTTTTATTATGATTTTCATTACTGCAATGAAAAGTGCGACGGTTTGATTGTTTCATCATATTTTTAATCTCGCAATTTTGTTTTATTTTTGAAAACTTTAGAAAAAAGATCCCATTCACTAACCGCCCTGAATAATTGAGAATTAAGAAACTGAAGTTAAAGTGCCATGAAAGAAAACATGCATGTTACGTTTCTTTTTCTTTAATAGCGTCTTGATATCATGAGACTTGACTCCATTTTGAATATTCATGTACATAATAAACTGAACAGTTGTGAAACTAAGAGTATCACGGATTTCATATCTACAAAAATCTCATGCTGAGAAATAGTTTGTTGAAGAAATCATAAGCATCAAGGTATGATAAGAAACTTAATTGAAATTAAACACAATATTCCAGAAGAATCAGTTGATCTACAAAGCTGATTATTAAGCAGTAAAACATCACATAAAACCATCATATAAAAAAGGGTGATATAAATGATTAGAGATTAACACTTTTAGCAGAATGTTTAAAAGGCAAAATAATAATAATAATAATAATAATTCCCGGATAAAAAATAAAATTTTTACGCTATAGGAGTACATTGTAAAGATCCCACTTTTAAAGAAATGGCATTGCTTAATGTACTATTTTTCAATAAAAACAAATTTTTCATTGTCATTTACACAGACAAGAAACGATTAAATACAGAGAACGAGAGAAAGAGTGAAAGAGAAAGGGAGAAAGAAAGAGAGAGAGAGAGAGAAAGAAAGAAAAAGAGATGGGGATAGATAGATAGATAGAGAGAGAGAGAAAGCGTGAAAGAGAGAAGGAGAGAAAGAGAAAGAAA
>JAPMOR010055624.1:0-22303 GCA_026543865.1 Argiope aurantia | reverse complement strand
AACACATGATACAAATAGTAATTAAGAGACATATGTGGTGATCACTTTTCTACATAATCACCAAACCTGTTGATGCATTTATCACATCGCTGGACCAATTTGTTAAACCCGTCTTGATAATAATCAAATCCCTGTCTACTGAGCCAGTTATTGGCACCTTTTTGAACATCACCGTCTGATACGAACCTTGTATCGGATAAGTGTTTCTTTAATGCCGGGAAAAGGAAATAGTCACTGGGAATTGGGTTGGGGGTTGGCTCCAGACCTCCCACCTAAACGTTTCCAGCAATCTCTCGGCCCGCTTCAAAAGAATGACACCATTTTGCCACCTGTTGTCTACTCATGGCTTCGCCCCCGTACACTTCAGCGATTTGTCTGTGAATATCCGATGGGGACACATTCTTGGTCCATTGAAATGGTATCACGGGTCGCAGCTCTGTGCGCGACCACTTTTCTAGACGTCTTGCCAATATTGTCACTGTTTCAGATCTCAGTACTAACACTATCTAGTCGACCGATCTAAGACAATTAGGGCATTCTGTTTCCACTCTGAGGCCGCGGTGGCCTGGTGGTAAGGTCTCGGCTTCGGAACTGGAGGGTTTCAGGTTCGAGACCCGATTCCATCGAAGAACCGTCGTGTAAGGGGGTCTGTTGCACGTTAAATCCGTCCTGACCAAACGTCCTCCCGCTGGTGTGGTGCGGTGTGGAGAGGGGGGTGCCAGCTCAGGTGTCGTCCTCGTCATCTGACCGCGGTTCAAAATTGCGAGGTCCGTCCTAAAATAGCCCAAGTGTTGCTTCAAACGGGACGTTAATATAACTAAACTAAACTAAACTAAACAATTTCCACTCTAAATATATTCTCATCCACAATTTCTACTTTCCAAATGCTGCTGCTTGTAAACTTTTTTGGATCACCTCTCGTATAATTTGTATACGTTTAAAATTTTTGATCAATCATTTTTTAACAATGAATCTAACGAGAGCTCCTATAATATAATAAAGTTTTTTTTTATCGTCCTTTTTCTTAAAACACGTTTTCTTCAAATTTCGGTACTCATAGAACACATTCTATTTATTACAGAAGTTTGAAACCTTATACAACAGGATTTACAAACATCATGCATGTATTAAACTTACTTTTAATTTTGCGCAATTGTGTTAATCTGTAAAGGTTGTTTATCTTGCAAAATATCATAAATTTTTAAATTATGCGATATTCATTATTTTTTTAAATTTTTATTAGGATATTTAAACTGAAATTAATATACTGTAATTATTAAACCTATGCTCATATATTATGGTAATTTTTGAGTGATTTAACTCAAAATTTCCTTTCTGAGCGTACCGATCTGTAGTTATGTACCTGAATATTATAGCATCACAACGCATATTTGATTTGCTATAAATAAACAAATAATTTAAGAAACATTTTTTTTAATTTTTTCTAATCAATATAAATTATTCGTTCCATATGCCCTAAATCTTCTAGCGGATATAAAATTGAGTCAATTTTCCTTTAATTTAAATAATTCTTTTATATCTAAAGATGTCTGCTTTGGCTCGTTGGCCGCTGTGGCCTGGTGGTAAGGTCTCGGCTTCGGAACCGGAGGGTTTCAGGTTCGAGACCCGATTCCACCGAAGAACCGTCGTGTAAGGGGGTCTATTGCACGTTAAATCCGTTCTGACCAAATGTCCTCCCGCTGGTGTGGTGTGGTGTGGAGAGGGGGGTGCCAGCTCAGGTGTCGTCCTTGTCATCTGACCGCGGTTCAAAATTACGAGGTCCGTCCCAAAATAGCCCTAGTGTTGCTTCAAACGGTATGTTAATATAACTAAACCAAACCAAACCAAACCAAAGTCTGCTTTGGCTCGAATAACACAGTTGCTTCTGTTTATCTCCCCATTTCACCTTTCTCCCATTCTTTCAACTTTGTGACTTTTCTTGTTTTTCACGAGCAAAGCATTTAAGCATCGATTTCAAACATAATCGTGCCATTTAAAACAAGAAATGGGGGAGAAATATTACGATTATTACAATTCCGGATGCTCGCTATGTTTAATGGCTCGTCAGTCAGATGGTAGATTAGAAGAAGATAAAGGGACCGAAATCGTTTGTTATTTCACAGGATAAAATAAATTAAAAGCTGACAGACTTAATTACTGTGACGGAGACAGTGATGTACAGGAAACATTTATGAGATCTATAAAGATAGTAAAATGCAGTTCCAGTTAATACCTCGTAGCATAAGAATGAACTGAAAGGGAAACACCTCAGAGCCAACCTTATCTGACAGACGGCGAAAACTATGGGAATAGTCATTATGTCTAGTCAGATATTCCTTTTGTAGTATTCTTTTGTTTTAAAAAGGTTTTAAACATCAGTTAGATATATTTAATACAAACCTGCTTTGTACTTAAAATTCAATTAAATACCATAGGACATTTCCTAAAGGCATGAAATGTGTCGTAACGTGGATTATGCCATTTATTTGTGATTCAGTTGTTCCGAGTTTCCTGTTTGTTGGTTTTTCATTGATTAACACACGTGATCAATGTGTGCAATATTTACATTTTTGTTAGCCAACGACAAAAATCTTAATGGTTTTCCATTGTTTACTGGTACAATAGCTGAAATAAATTAGGATAAATGATAGTATGATAGATTGGCAACGATAGTACAAATAATAGCATTTATAAAAATAGACTTAAATTTTTCTATAGTTATTTAAGTTTATACAAAAATATATAATTGCTTTTTTCCTAAATTAAACTTTTTGAAGTCTTACCTTTCATTATATTCTAATTTTATTACGTGCCATTTTAAAGAATAACTTTAGGTAATTTAATAGTGTAATTTTAGGTAATTTTTTTTAAAATAATATATGTGAGATTCCATTGGTATTTTTCTAACTTTTTAATTAATATAACTGCATAACTATTTTTTTTTAAAAAAAAAAACATATTTTTTTTTTCATGCGCTTAGTGTATTTGGTCTTTATAACACAATAAAGATTCAAGTCCATAATATACTTCGTTAATTTTTTTAAGATAAAAAAATACAATTCCAAATTTTTTTCTTCAAAAATTGATAGGAATGACATTTCTCCTTAAAAACAGCAATGCATGTTGTAAATAATTGTTTTTATATGTAGAAAGAATCAATATAAGTACTCCCCTCTCCAAGCTTTATCTTGTACTCTCTCACAGACGTGGCCTCTCTCTTTCGGCCAAGATTAGCATTGCCTTTAATAGTCATACTTTTGATTATCTAATTATCGCAAACCAGGATAAAATGAAAGAATTATGTACATATGGTAATGTGCTCTTTTCTCCATTCCAATTTCCACTTATAGAAGCACAATATGGCGCATTTTGTTCTTCTTAGTATAGTGAAGAAAGCCGCGTATGAAGCTTGGATGATTTTTTCAACCAAATGAAACATAAATTTAATTCATATTTAGTATCTGATTAGAAGCCCGCATGCCAAATTTCATTTATCTAAATCCATGCGTTTTTAAGCTATCCTGTTTACATGCTACCATAAAGACATATTCAGGCAAAAAGTTTGATAGAAACCTTCCAGTTTGATAAAAAAAAAAGCAGTTATTTTTTTTATCCAATTAGCACTTTATATTTTTTAATTATTTTTTCTTGCTTATTAATTATTATTTCTTATTAATTATTTTCTTAATATTAATTCACAATCTGACAAGGATCTACAAATTTGGAGCAAACACAATATTTCCACTTTCATACGTTTGTTACTCAATGGATCAGTAGATATAAATCCAAAAATGTGTTTTTAAGACACACAAAATAATGCTTATAGATTCATTTTTGGAGGTCGATTTTTTTGAAAACTACAATGATTGCTTTTCTTATATAAAAAAGGAAAAAAAATCATTTTCATGCTTTTGTTTTTCCCTTGCAAATCTCAATTTGTAAAAAATAATCATTAAAAATAAGATATTAGGCCATTGATGGATTTAAATATTTTGGGAAAAATAACACAAATTAATATTTAAGATAATCAAATAAAAAAAGTAAGAGGTGGGGCGATTTCATAGTATCTGTACAAATGCCGCAACTGATCAAAACATAAGGAATTTAATCCTATTCTCAAGAAAAACATTCCGTTGTTTAAAGATACCAACTTTTATCGCAGCAATAGAAGCGCCATCTATTGATAGATAAAACAACTCCTATTCATAGGAAGACTCGGATTTTAAATGCATATAAAATGGAACAACTAAAATATCCTTCTTTAAAAAAAACAATAGTCTAAAAGATGTTACAAATATATATATATTCTAAAAATGTAGCAAAAATAATCTTTCAATTTCCCTGTTTTCAATTTTTTATGAATATAAATTAAAGATATATCTAGAAAAATCTAGTGTTATTGCAGCGGAAAGTTAATTTCCGAGAAGTATTTTGATGCATTATCTCCTAAATTGCTATTAATATTCTTCGCTTTTCTCAAAGTCAGATTCATTTTTATAGTATATTTGAAATTTAATCGGATGCATATATTGATTTAATTTATAGCAGGCATATACATGTAATTTTAAACAACTTTCCTAAAGTTCAAGACACCATGGAGTATTCAAAGGGACAAAAATCTAAATATATATTATATAATAAAACTTTTTTTTCCAAAATCGCCGTTTTATTAGCGAACTAAAAAAATTATTTTTATTTTAATCACTTTCTGACATAGTTCTGACATAATAGTAACCTTGAATGTTTATGTCATTATTGTAAATTTTATAAAATGACGCGGAAGATTTATTCTCAAATTCATAATGAGATGGCTTTCTCTTTTTATGAGATAAAGTTATTAAATGAATCGATCAATACATTTAGTCAAGTTCTAAAAATATTAATGCATTGTGTTATCATCGGGAACACTTAGCTGATGATGATTTCAGAAAAGTAAATTATAATGTAAATGAAAAATCTATTACAAGTGTCGAAATATATAAAAGTTTATAAAAAAAACATTGCTATGAGAACATTTTAGAAATATTTGCTTCGTAATGGTATGTATTCATGCACAATATATTGCAATTTGTGTTTCGTGGTAAAATGAAGAAAACCCGTAATGAGTATTCTATCTCTGCTTCCAATTTGAAACAAATCTACTATTTTTCCTAACAATAACTTACTCAGTCGCATTAATATAGAATGTTTTTTTTTTATTGTAGCATCAACATAAATCAATACAGAAGAATGACAAATTGTTATTTGAGTCGTCCTCGATATCTGACCGTGGTTCAAAATTACGACATCCTCCCCTAAAATGCCCTATAGTTGCTTTCAAATGGATCGTTTCTATAAACTAAACTGAATTCCTTAACAAATACTTAACCCTTTGATTAATTTTTTCCGTTTATTGCATGTTCTCAACTGAAATGATTAAGATACTCATCGTTATTTTTTAATATCAGATACTAGGCTTAGTAAAGTTTTGTATTAGCATGCTCAATTGAAAATGGACAGAATGGATAGAATTCTGGATAAGAAATTTAAAAGAATTATTTATGAGAAATCTACAATTTTCATATAAACGCTGTTTTAAAGTTTAATTGTCTAAATTGCTGTTTTTCTTTTTAAAATTATCATTTCCACATACACATTTATAGACGGACACACAGAGGAATTTCCCTTCTTTGGATCTCATTTAACATTCAATGGTTATTTGTAAACAAAATGTAAAAGCTGCTTCTGTGGTTTTATTTATTCATTTCTTCGTGTTTCTGAAACATATGTATGTTTACAAGGAAACAGACAATATTCCGATAATTTTATGACACACATTTATTGATTGAGCATTGGTCATTTTTTTTGATTTTTATAATACTTTCTCTTGGTATATCTACCTAATATGTAATAATCTAGTGATGTAGGTCGCTCCAAAAATTTCTCGTACAATCTAATGTTGTACGAAAAAACTTGTCCTTCCTAATAAACTTGTCCTTCCGGAGAACGCCTTACATAATTTGACGTACAATAGTTACGAATTATTAATTTTTAACATGAATTTAGAATTATTATTTATTCTATCGTGTCATTCTGGACGAGTTCTTTTTCGATTAATTCCTGGCATGCCGTTAATAATGTCTAAAACACAAATCCTATTTTTGGACAAGTTTTTCTCAACCGATTGAAACAAAAATCTGGGGAAAAAACAGCGCTTGTAGTTACAAAATCGCATACCAAATTTGATGTATTTTAGTCATTCCATTTTTGAATTTTTGCGTTTATATATTTCTGTCAAAAGAAAACCGATAGACAGTCAATCTGTAGATGAATTTAGCATTATTGAATTATCCTCACAGACAAACAGATATTTTACATAAATGTGTTTTTTGAACTCAGGGAGGTCTAGATCGTGGAGATGCGTCAAAATCTCGAGTTCGTATTTTTTGACGTATATTATACTCTATGCTACATATAAGACAAAATAAAAAAAAATGCAATGAGATGTCAGTTGCAAAAACATTTTTAGATCTTTCACTGAATCATTTAATTCACATCTATAATGTTACGAATGATTCTTTTCACAATATTTTTTTAAAAAAACTATTCCTTAATGACATTCTCAAAAACAGAAATCCTATTTCTTGCTGTTTTTCTCCACAACGTGTCTCCAGAGATTCCATTTCATTCTAATCCAATCCAAATACTCTCTTTTTTACGATGTTTTCCAACAGACCTTATTACTTGTCTCTCCGGTCTGAGGTTAATCTTCTGCGGTGGCGTTTTTCCGGCCCTTTTATGTGCCTCATTTCCTCAGGGCATCTAGATGATGCCCGTGTTTAGCATTATTTTGGATTTTTCTATGAATAAGAAAGTATTTGTTGAAGATGTGTGTGTATATATAGCTTGTTTATATCAGGGGAGGGTACAAGTGACGTTGAAAACTGAAAGAATTTTTAAAAATTTATTTATTTAAACCTTTTTTAATAAATAATTTCCTAGCAATAATAGCTTATCACAAAAAGAAGGCTTTATATATCTTTATCGTCTCATAAAGTTTTGATTCGTTTTATTTTTTTATAATATTTTATGCATGTTAGTGGCATTTTTCTAAGACGAAATGTTTCAGATTTGAGACAGGATTCATATTTTATAGTTATCCGCACGTAATTTTTTAGAAACAATTATAATTGTTTTTTCTGTAATGTTATATAAATATTGAGCATTTGTTAGGGCAATAACTTTTAAAAATGTGAAACTAATTTTTAAAATATAGATTTGGATCAAAAATTGTTATTTCATTGAAGTTAACCAGACAAAATATTTTGTAAAAATTATATTTATGTAAAAATTGTGAACATTATATTTATGAAATAGTTTAATGTACATAGAAGACATACATTTTAATGTACATAGTATATAATGTTTATAAAATATTCCAATATCAGAAGAAGTTATAAATATTTTTTTTGTTAGTAAAATTTTAGGAAATTCTAAAGCTAATTTTTTTTTACCATATCTTATAATTAATTGCAATAAATTTTTGCTCAGATGGTTCACAGTTATCGACAGTTTACTATCTAAATTGTTTGCCAATAGAACGATTATAATATATTGTTTATTTTTTGAAAAAGAGGAAAAATTTATATTTGAAATGTAGAGAAAAACTAATTAATGAATGTCTGCTTTAACAATCTAATGAATATTTTATGCCGCTTTTGAATGGAGATGCTTTGTTCAGGCTAGAATTTTACATTTGTTTTAATTACTTATTTCACTTGAATTTTTAAACCTCAAAGAAAAGGTTGGTCAAAGGGAGTGTCAAAAAAGTTGTTTATCAAGGACAAAAAAAAAAAAAAAAAAACTTAAGCTTTGTCAGTCTTTAGAACACTCTAAACCCTTTTGGTGATTCGGCAGATGGGAGTACAAAAATCTAGGCTGCCTTAGCTTTAGCAACATTTGGCTGCTTTATGTTAATGACTATAAGGCTTTACGTAGCGTTAATGTCAGTATACTCTAAATTAGGATTATTATACTCAAAACATCGCCAAAATATGACAAAAGAATGCGTCAGAAATTACTTTAAAAATAAAAATTACTCTGTAAAATTTAACAATCTGGTATAACAAAACGAAATTCTGTATTGTTGTTGTGAATGGATACCCGAATAATATGAAATATCAGATACATTTATGCAGAATGTGATAGTTGAGAATTTTTTTAAAAAATCAGTTTTTTTTTCAGTTTTTCTACATAGTTTCTTTTTACTGGTGTGTTTTCTTGTTTTATTTTTAGCCATTCTTGATGAACTTAGTTGTCAAAATTTATGGGTAGTTAATTCTACCTTTAAATTGTTACTGTAACGAGAAAATGTCTAAAATTAAATAATAAATTTGATAATATATTTCTGAAAAAAAAGTTTTTTGAAATATATTTTTATTATTCTGATAATACCTAGAAATAGTTTTTATTTAATTAGTCTTATTTTCCCATTTCTTCTTATTTTCCCATTTTAGTGTCTTTCTATGGATTAAAATCTTCTTAATGAATTGATTAATTAAAGTTTAAATTCAGAAAATATTAAAGCAGTGTAGAATTATTGAGAATACACGCAAACGGCGAACGGAAAACTTTGTACTTTAGCACATTGGAAAGTAAGAGAAAAATAAAGTAAACAATCTCATCTTTACAGAGTAATCTCATATTGCAGAAAGACATCTAAAAGAGTGTAAAAAAAAAGATCAAACTAAGTCACTTCGTCAGTTCACGACTTTCGCTACTGATATCTCTACATGGCGGGAACTGATAATTATCGAAACAGTCACAAACAATATGGATTCAACATCGTAAACCAATTTTAGCTTACATCAACCATTTAATACGCAAATAACTTGGCCTGCTTAACGATTTCTGCACGAAACAAATAATTGCTGACAGTTTTAAATTTTGTCGTAATTAAGCGAAGCAGATGTAACTGTAGCCGTTCAAAAACTATTAACATGTCTAGTGTTATGTCAAACACGAACTAAAGAATTAAGACAGCACGTTCGAATTTGTCGTGCAGTTGAGTACAAACCATCAGTATTTAGAAAATTCTATCCACGTGTTTTTGACAGGTTGAAATTAACTTTGGCGTAACTATCGATTTTTCGTCTGTAAGGATTAATTTTGTCAGTTTTAAAAATGGAAAAATAGAAGAGTCGTGTTTGAACAATTACGGTAAAAGACACGTGGTCATTATTAAAGTTAGGAAAGTATTTTAATTTTTAATCCTAAACAAATATTCTTACTTAGAATTTTCATATATTCACATTCTAGGAATCAGTTTTGACAGTAATATTTTCTCAGCTACAAATGAAATAGGTATGTATGTCACTTTCGTCTTCGTTTTTTAGAACATTTATAGAGATTATATGTTTTTCAATAAAGTAACGTGAATGCAAAAAAAAAAATTCTTCAAGTAATTATTTTTATAACCTCAATGTGATAGAAACTATTTCGTAGTTTCTTCGGGTTTTTCGTTGTTCTACCAGCAATGCATTAACCAAATAGCAAAAAAGGCTTTGTGATTTTTTTTATTGTGTTTCAAGTGATTACATTCTGGCATTTTCTCCGGAAATAGTCAGTGACATTAAAAAACAAAGAAAAAAAGTTTAGATTTATCATTTGCCGAGACACAATAAAGTTTTATTACATTTTACTAGTCTTGCCTCTAATATAATATTGCCATAGAAAGTTTAGAAAGAAATTTCATTTTATTCTCTCAGTTTATTTCAGTCACAGAAACCATCAAATTGAGAAAGCCATTTTATAATCACTTTGCGCAATAAAATCTTACTTGGTTGCAAATATAAAAGAAATCTAAAAAAATGAATTATTTATTTATTTATAATAGTAGATTGTGAAACTATATTTAGAAAGCAGTTTATATTATAATTAATTTACATAGGAAATACTACATATATCGTTTACAAATCTTCTTAACCATCAAATTATTAACACTAAACCTACCGGCATTTCACCGATACATTGGAATTGCCATTGGAAGCGGTCATTTGACCCGCTCGTGGTAGCTTTAGTGTTAATTTTAAAATTAATTTTGAAAAAATGATAGGATTCTAACAAATATGAAAATCTGAAATTTCTTAAGATGATTCTTAAATAATTTTCATATTATATAGTCTGACCCACGCCTTTGAAACAGTTAAAAAGAGAGAACAATTATGCCTTTCTCGTAGAAGCTATTCTTTTCTTGTAAGCGAAGTATAGAGGACGAATTGTAATCGCAAAAAATTCGAACTCGAGATTTTGTCGAACCTTCACAAGTTAGAAAAACACATTTCTGGAAAATGTCTGTCTGTAAATAAGTTAACTCAAACACGGTCTGACCTTGTTGTCCAAAAATTTGTAGATTTCTGTTTAAATTTTGAATTAATTTACAAAATGTATGCATGTGTAATTCATAGAAAGTGCATCTATTTGTATGTTCGAATACAAGTGAACTTGAAAATTCCAAATAACAAAGAGATGTATAGACTATATGATACAAATTAAAAAAATATAGATAGTATAAATATCAAATTCTGAAGCAAATCCGTTAAATTATTGATCGTCTGCCACGTGGTTTCGACAGGTCGAAGGATTAATTTTGTCAGTTTCAAAAATGGAAAAATAGAAGAGTCGTGTTTGAACAATTACGGTAAAAGACACGTGGCCATTATTAAAGTTAGGAAAATATTTTATTTCTTGATCCTAAACAAACACATTACTTACACATGAATGTAAATGCAGTAACTCAAACGCAATATATTTAATCGATGAAATTCGATATGTGATCTTGTGACTACAGCTGTAATTTGATTTCAATTTCGTCTGTATTTGTCCAATATATATATATATATTCTTGATAGATTCAGTGAAAAAATTTGATTCAAGTCCAAAATCTATATTTCGTATCTATCGTTCGCCAATGCTGGGTAAGTTGTTCGCAACTTTACCCAATGTCCACTATTTTATGCAGAGGAAGGGAGGGGGGGGGGGAATTCTTTTATTGGAAGAGGGCGCAAGAATGTTTCAATGAGAGCACTCCCATTGGTTAGAATATTAGATTCTCCAAAAAGTCGTGTTTCGATTATAGGCTTATGTCATTAACATTTGTGGTGAATAGTATATAAGCCAGTTAACAACTCTTCTACCCAAACGATCGTTTTGGCAGAATTGTTAAGTTACTGGACTGCTAACCGAAAGGTCCCAGGTTCTATCCTCGCGCATTCACATACCGCCTCATTGGTGACCTCGGACGATGAAGCTTCAACCTTCGTACAGCTGTTGTGGCGCCATCTACCCGCAACTAAAGTCGTCAGACTCACTTGACGCAGCAAACCCAAAGTCGTCAGACTCACTTGACGCAGCAACCCAAAGTCGTCAGACTCACTTGACGCAGCAACCCAAAGTCGTCAGACTCACTTGACACAGCAACCCAAAGTCGCCAGACACATTTGGCGCACCAGCACACACACTCGCTCGCCATAACGCTTGGCGCTATTCAACTGGGTACCGGCCCATTAAGCCAACAGCTAATATTACATCACCACTCAACATCCATATCGTTCGTCTCACTGGAGGGTGAGTACTGTGGTGAATAGCATATAAGCCAGTTAACAACTCCTCTACCCGGACGATCGTTTTGGTAAAATTGTTAAGTTACTGGACTGCTAACCAAAAGGTCCCAGGTTGTATCCTCACGCATCACATACCGATTCACATTCAAATGTTTTAATGCAATAGTGTCATCATAAAATTAGAGAGAAAGAGCTCTTTTTTCTCTAATAATTGTTATCCCAATGCAAATAATATTGGGTTGTTCGGAAAGTACTTTTTTTTTGTAGAAATGAAAGACACTTTTCGTATAATAAACAAATACTTTATTAAATTATATATTGGCAGTTCTGGTCCAACACCTTTTGCCATCTTTCTGGTAGTAGCATCATTCCACGCTCATAAAATGTTTGGTCTTTGCTGCCAAAAAACGGATCGAGGGGGTTTTTGACCTCCTTATTTGAGGTGAAGGTTTTACCGTCTAAAAAATTTAGCGAACCAGTTCTGGCACTGGCGTACTGTCAACACACCTTCTCCATACACATCGGTCCATTTCTTTCTGGATTGAACAGCATTTTTACCCTTTCTGTAGTAAAACAGTAAGATATGTCGAAAATGCTGCTTATCGCTCTGCATATTTAAAAGGGCACCAACCAAAATCTACTGCGTAGAATTAATTGGAATGTTTCACACACAATCCTTGCTATATGAGCTCTCAAAGCATATAAAAATTATGCGGCTTAAAGGTGAAGTTGGGTGCAAAAAATACAATTAAATCCTCTGTCGGGAAAAAACGAAACTTCTTTCCGAACAACCCAATATCGGACTTAAGTCGGACTTTTCCTAAAAGCTATTCATTTTTAATAGAAGAATTTGTCATGTAACAGAAGAATTGAAGTCATGTCATGTAACAGAAGAATTGAAGTTACAATCACATGCTAGATTTAACTCATTACATCTCTTCTAACAATCACCTTTTCTATATAGTATTATGATTCAATGATATGCGAGCTTTCCTCCTCTTGTAAGCTGCATAATTGTTTCTAAATTTAAATTCATACGACATGCTTACAGTATACTACATAACCAAAAGTTCATAGTATTCCATACTGATGTCAATTTGGCGAGAAACTTGATTATTATGTAAATGCAGCCGGTTTCATTTTATCTGATCTCTCTATTCGTCAGAAATTAAGCACCAAATTCTTTAAAAGTTATCTGACTTAAAAACGCTAAGTCTTCCAAATGAAATGGTGTTGCTGCGGTATGAAATCTCCCCTCTAGGGTCTTCGAAATTTCACATCTATGTTTCCATTTTAGCATTCGAAAGCTAGCAGCTTTTAGACACCGCTAAAAAGGGAAGTGATTCAAAATACATTTCTCAAGAACTGAAACAGAAGTATTCGAGGAAATTAATCCCATCATTTATGTGTTTAAAATTATTATCTTCGATACAGCAATATCGAATAATAATTAAGTTAGAAGAATATATTAATCGAAATTTTTATATTCAAAGAAGAAAAAACTATTTAATGTCGATTATTCAATAGATATACTTATTTTATCACTTCCCATTAATTCATTCTTTATCTCAGGTATAGTTTTACCTTTTTAGTATTTTTATTTAATTAATTTATTACTGATATATTTATTAATTATAATTTTAATGATAATTAATTTTTAATGTTTATATTAACTGCACAATGAATTATGCTTAAAATTTATTTTCATTGAAAAAAAATACTTGAAATGTTTATTTTCATTGATTAAAAATTTAGTGTTTATAGAGTAATTTGTTGAAGATTAACGTGGCAAATACTGAAACATTTTGATCGAATTTATTTTACACTAACCGCCTTTGGCGACCAGCCGGTACGCCAGTATTACTGCTCGCTACAATTTTTAATTAAATATTTTAAGTAACTGGTCTCTTAATAGATTCTCAAACAAAACAATTTTAATCTTCAAATTTTATAGTCATACCAAACTTATACTGTTGTTTAGATCGTTTCGTTCAATTTACTGTATATATTTTGCTAATTTGTTGTCATTTCCGGTAAAACGTCAACTTTAATTTAAAGTGGAAGTGATGAAATTGCAATTAATATAAAGATATTTTTTAATAAAACCAAACGTTTTATTTTATTTATCATCTTTATTGTTATTTATTTATTATTATTATTGAATGTGAGTATTGCAAACAGAATCGGTCGGTATTTAAGTCTTATGTGAACTACAAAATATTTTTGATAATTTATGTAATATCTCAAACAGTAACTCAACAAACATTTCTCAGATTCAGCATAAAATTAAGTTTTTAATCTTGCTTTCAAAAGGATTGAAATGAAATCAATAATAATATTTTGTTCCGGCCTATAAATATATTTCAAAAATTATGAAGTCTAAATTTATTGCAGTAAGGTATCATATTCTGATAAATATTCTGGACACACCAAATTTTAAATAAATGAATGAATGTTTCTATTTTCCACGATCAACTAAGACTTATTTATGAAGTTTTGAATGTTAAAAATTTAGAAAAACTCAACATTTTCAAAATCTTAGGCCAATTAATCTTGAGAAACCTGCGCGCTGATTGACGCATTTTCTTTCAAACGATAGATGGAAAATCTAAAATTATCCTTTTTTATTGAATAGTGATATTCAAATTTTCATAAATCAGTCAGTTTAAGTGATTGATTCAGTTGATTGGAAATGAACTCTTTTTATTTAAAATATTAGTGTTTCAAGAACATTTTGTTAATCGTGATTTCCATAGCAGAAGCTTTATGTAAAATCAAAAATTCGTTATTTATTAGAGAATTTATTGAATGTTACATAAAATATCATCATTTTCCATTTAGATAATTTTACCAGATCTGTGTCTAAAGGTTTACAAATTAGCTGTGTTTGCCCTGACTTGAATGGATATCCTGTACATATTAAACAAAACTTGCCTTAAAATAAAACTGATTTATTGGATTAATAATATAGAGAGTGTAGAATATCATAAAATAATTTTTCTTGAATTTATTTTTAAAAAAAAATAATATTTCATATTTTTTTTTCCTACAGACACTTGCCGAAAATTATATTTTTGCAGATTTTATTTCCAAAAAGATTTAATTAATTTTTAATTGGACCTTTAATCAATGTGATGGCAACACTTTGAAAAAAGCTAATTTTTTCCCATGAATGCGAAACGTGCTCGTGAAGCTTAAATTTTATTTTTATTTTGTACGAAAAAAATGTTGAAAAATAGAGTTAAAATATTTATTTAAAAATTCATTAAAAATAGAATTTAATTTTAAGGTTAAAACATTGGTATCATTTAAAAGATAAACTTTTGATTTTCAGCTTCATGTAAAACTCTTTTTTGTGCGGTAGTATTTTCGAAAGTTATAGCAGAAACACTCCAAAATTTCGCTTAATTTTTAAATAAATAAAATTCTAATTAAAAATTCGAAAAAATAACCCGCTGGTGCATATTCCCGGCCTCCAAGATATACACGTGCCAAATTTGGTAGCTGTAGGTTGAATGGTCTAGCCTGTAGAGCGCCAACACACACACACACACACACACACACATTGAGCTTTATTATAAGTATAGATAGGAACACACATATGGAGACATTACAATAAGCTAATTAAAAACATAAAAAAAGGTAGGCTACAACAGTATCGGTATAGCAGTCGTAAGAATGAATGGACTACTTAACTAAATATTATGATCTAGATCATAACTATAAATTATACGCATGTTCAGCTTTGATAGCTTAAGTAATAGTTAATACTATTTTAGAAGAGATGGTCAAGAAGGGAAAATGAGCTTTCAACACAATTATTTATACTTCGAGCTCTTATAATTACAGTTGTATTATGAATAAATGATTCATAATAAATGAAACGATAATTATGATTTCGATTAATCAGTTAAAAACTGTAATTTGTTCTTTTTCAATAACCAAAAAAAATAAGTTGATATAATTTAAATGAGATTTTATAATCAGACAAATTTTTTTACTATAGAAAATTTTGTCCAGGGAAAATCGAAATTTTTGTTTAACTTAATTGCAGTTTACACTCTATTGCGTCCCTTCAAGTTTTAATTAATTAATTTTTCTTATATAAAGTATTTAAATATATTTGTAAAATAACGAATTATTACATAAGAAACAAGTAGTTTTTTCATTTATTTGTGATTTTTAATAAATCGTTTAAAAGTTTAAGAAACACAGAGCATTCTTCCATGGGAATGATTTAACCTTTTTTTGTTTCTGAAAATAGAAATTATTTGCAAAAGTAGTTTATCAGTATCTCTTCTTTTCCTTGTTCTTGCACATAAACAAAAACACTTCAGATACAAAGGCAAAAATTATTTCCAATTAGAAGACATCAAAACAAAATTTTTAAAAAAATTCCATATCTAATATGTCGTGGTATATTTAAATGGCAAAATAGGAAATGATCTATAAATCGAACATAAAAAAAACAACTCCCTATCATTCTGAAGTGAAAAACAAGGCTATTTCCCAAGAAATGTCTGTTTTTCACGCATATATCTAGGATCGTTCCGTGAAAGAGGAAAACAGTATTCCCAGCAAATATTTCTCTTTAAATGGCGTTTTCTTTCTTAATGCGCATGTGTCTGCTCTCAATTTCACTCAATCTTAAGGTAATCATTTATGTCACCAACCATACAATAAAAAATAGAACAAGAACTTACAAAATTATCGTTTGGTGTTATAGTCTTTTTTGCGTAGCAATAAAAAAAAAAGAAAAATGAGATTGGAAGAAAAAAGGTCTTATATATAAAGTGAGAATTGCAGGTTAACACTTTTTTTTAATAAACTGTCTAAATTATTTTTCTAGATCTTTTTTTCCACTTTAGAAAAAGAAATGACTTAATAAACCACTAGAAAATACGAAAAAGTAACGATTTAAAATTTTATCAATCATTATTACCTTGAATCAAAACACATTCAGTATTCTGTATTGCAAAGCCTGTGTTCTGCAGTCACTTTCATTTTAGTTTGTGGTGACGCTTTATACGCCAGATAACAGCTACGGGACATGAGAAATTTCTTTTGTCTTGTGGTCATGTTACGCGGCTACGAAGCATAAGGTTGCGCTTTATAAGCCAGATAACAGCTACGAGACATGAGAAATTTCTTTTGTCTTGTGGTCATGTTACGCGGCTACGAACCATAAGGTTGCGCTTTATAAGCCAGATAACAGCTACGAGACATGAGAAATTTCTTATGTCTCGTAGCTGTTATCTGGCTTATAAAGCGTCACCACAAGTTCCTTTGTGACAATTTTGGAAAGATGCAATTTATTCTTTTCCTAGTACGAAATTTCTAGTGCTACATATTAATTAATACATGCCAGATAACATAATTCAATTAAAAATTAAATTTTTAATTAATTTGAAGGTGCAATTCAAGACAAAAATGAGCTGTTGAGTCGTTATTTCTAAAAATAACTGCAAGTTACCCTGATTGAGCAAAAGTTATTTTTCATATATCCCTAAGTTTCGAATTAACATAAACATAAGGTTTCCCTTAGTGTTTAGTAGATCTAATATTTTAAATAAGAAACTTCGAAATTTATAAAATAGTTAACACCATGGAATGACACACAGTGATCCTAATTTTAGTGTAAGTATAATAGTATTAGAGCTTAATAGTATTTATTACACAGTTTTTGTTTTATCACTGTAATTTGTAATCTATGAAATTTTTTGTATTCTATATGATGCAAGTAATAAATAGTAGCATTATATTATTGATAGTTTTTCAAAATTTGAACAATGATGTTTAAGAATAAATACAGGGGGATTATAATTAAAGTTCTTTTTTGAAATGGTCATAAAAGGAAAACTACTCGACCAAATGTTAACAAACTTAGTAGTAATTTAAAGGAAGTCATGGTAATTTCTTTACCACAAAAAAAAGTTTAAACACTTACCACCAGGGAGAGAAATGACGCTGTATGCAATATTGTTAGCCAAATGAGACATGTAGACATCGGTTAAAAATGTGTTTAGTCGTTTCTGAAATGAAACTGTTTGTGGTTATGTAAAACCGCTGTGTCTTGTCATTGGTTTTCGGCTGGAAGAGATGAATGATTTATGCAGATGCACTTTACAAGTCATTTGGTTTTCCAGATGAAAGTGAGCATGTTTGTTAGAGTTACCATTATTACGAATTGACAAAGTTTCTAGCCATGAGAGACCATGCATTTCTCGTTAAATGTTATTATGAATGCGATGAACATTGATTGGCGTGCTTTTCAAAGGTATCATTCAGTAAGATGAATACGCCGAGGGATATGCTAAGAGCTCTTGATGAGAATGCAGTAATGCGATTTATACTTCTTACAGAAAATGATAAATACCACATTGAACATGTTTTGTAATACATTTCTGAAATGATTAAGCACATTTTAAAACATTGTCTTCATGTCCTATTTTGTTAAACAATATTGCATACAGCGCCATTTCCTCTCCTGGTGGTGAATTCTTAAACATTTTTTTGGTGGAAAGGAAATTCTCATGACCTCCTTTAAGCTAGTAACAAGTTTGATAATATTTGGCACAGTAATTTTCCTTTTATGATAATTTCAAAGTGAAACTTTAATTATGAACTTTATTTAATCATTTAATTTTATTTATTAAGGACTAACACAATACGGAAGTATCTTCATAATCAGTGAATTCCGTAACTAACTAGAAAATATTCGTGTGATCTATTTTGCAAAAAAAAATAATAATTAATGAATAAAATAACGACAATGTGCATTTTTTGATTTCCAGATTTCTGTAAGAAACTTCTGGCTGGAAGTTTTATAAAATGAGTCGTAAGTCTAAAAAATGACTTCAATTTGTTTGACTTTATTAATAAGTTATCTAAGAAGGATCTTTTGATAAAGTTTAGATTCACTCCCTTAATAAGAAAAAAGAGACTTTAGAAATGATAATAATCTAAAATGTTATCGGAAACTCTCTGAAAAACACATTAATTTATGTTATCCCAAGTAAATTTATAATAAGATGCCTTACTTGAAACTATGGTTATATAATTTGTGTGTGTGTGAAATTTGCAATAGCGAATTTATAATCAATGCTGGTATCATGAAAATAATAGAAGTATAATACAATATGAAAGAATAATATATTAAAAGAATTTAAATAAAACAACTTTTATTTGTGCATTTTTATTCTTGAAAATTTTGGAAGCGTATTAAATTTCTTCTTTTCCATATATTTCTTTACAAAGAAATTAATTTTTGATAATTGAAGATATTTTATACAGAAATTGTGTATTTAATATTTCCCATTTGATTTTGCGATCCAAAATTTATCATTTTTTCTTTGTCGCCGTTTTTTTTATATATTTTCATTTGCATTGAAGTAGATACCAAACAAAAATGTGCTGTTATTGAAAGATAATCATTGTTATTTTTAAGATTCCTGAAAAATGCATTTAAAATTTCAAAAAAAATAATAAATAATTTTAAACCAAAGATTTTTCTCATTCTGCTCAAAGCTGTTAAAATTCTTTTAATGCAATAAACTAATTTTAATTTACAATAATTTTCTTTAACCTAAATTAAATGAAATTGCGAAATGGAATGCTGAATTTCACAATAAAACTAAACAAAGCTAAAACTTTTAGCTTATTCAAATTTAATGAACAAATACCGTTAATTCAAAATTAACTTTCTTCTAATGCTCTTTCTTTTGAACTAATAAATGTGTAAAATTTCGTATTAAAATGTCATTTGACAAATAAATGTCTTAAACATATTTAGTTCTGAAAACACGAGCTTTAATTTTGAACCATATGGAGACTGAAAAAAATATTTGTCGCTATTCAGAATTCAGAATAATTATTTAATTTTTTTTCCATAAGCAGGCTCATTTCAACAGAAACTAGCATATTTTTGATGCAATGTAAAGCCTTTACTCTTATTTTTCCTGCTTGCCGGGATTGCAGTTGAAAGTTTAAATACTTGGCAGAAAAAAATGCACTCAGTTTTATTTTCTAAAAATTAACGAAAGTGAAGGATTGCAGAAAAAATTATTTTTCATTTTAATGCATTTTATGGAAGGCTGGCCAAGTGCCATAGCTATTTAGTCATCCGAGTAGAAATTTTCAAAAGTGAATATTTTTTCATTGCATTTAATGTTGTTGCCATTTCTCTCCAGCATTTTTATAGCTTTAAAACGCTTTCTCTGAAATGGATGGAATAAAAATGCTCCAGATTTACTCCATAACTTTTTTTCATGCGTAACTGCAGCTTACATGCATATTAATGACCGTTCAGTGTTTCTTTCACTGGACGCGAGTGTTGCCACATTCTCACAAAAAAATTCTTCTAGTGGAATTATATCACATTTCAAAGGATATTTTATTTAATTCTTTTATTTGAAATATTTTTGAAAAGAAAACATATTGGTGGAGGGATGTTAAGCTCTTTTAGAGGAATAAAAACTTGAAATATTCGAAGTAATTGATGAAAAGGAAAGAACTGAGTAAAAGAGGTCAAAAAGATATTGTAACAAACTTTTGGAAAGTCTGAATTGAAATTCGGCACTTGCAAATGATGCTAAAATTAAGCAAAATTTGTTTGTTGATTTTATTTTATCATTAGCAAACATAAATGAAATAGCTTAATTCATCAAAATACTTGTGCTTTAAGTTTTCTCAGAAAAGACTTGTTTTGAAATTAGAAATTTCATTCAGACATTCATTCTTTCTTTGGGATTGATTTTAGAATGCATTTATTTTTAAATCAAAATTAGAATTTACAAACTCCATTTCTTAATGTTTTATTTTCTTCAAATATTTTCACATGTAAAATTTAGATAGAAAATAATATTTTGTATCTCTTGCAGTGCGTTTTAAATTTATATATTTCTTATTTACAAATGTATAGGAAAATTATGCCCTCTTTTACCGAGTATCCAATCATGTATCAAAAATTTTTTTTTCTCAGATAAAATAAAAATAATTTCCTGGAATTTCAATATATCAGTTATAGGAGACAATAATTTCATGTTATGCTTGTTTCGTAGTTGAAGCGATCGTCGTTTATGTCATGCATGGTTGGAAACTGGATCTATTTTTTAAATATGTTTAATCGCATTACTATATATATCAATTCTAATCTACAGCAATACTAAAAAATGAAGTTGAAAATCCATTTCTTCTTTTTTTTTCAATTCTTATTCCTTAGATACAAAAGGAAATTAACTGAAATATTGGGCAAGCCAAATATAGTTTTCCATTTTATTTTTCTCTATTGGATCACACAAAAATAGTTTTTAAATATATGTATGTTATTTATTTTATGGCGTAAGTGACAGTCATGCACCGATAAAAATTTTATAAGAACCACTGAAAAAGTTAGATTTATTAATATAAGTTTATATATTGTTCAAATAACGCTTATAATAAGGACAACAATTATATAATATAATGTATTTAGAAAAATGTTTATTAAAATTTTAGAAAATTAAATCTAAAATACTTTAATTTAAAAAAAACTGATAACAAAGAAATCATTAAATTTCTTGATGAAATATTGAATGCTATTCTACAAGAAATGTTTATTGATATGAAATATTGCTTTACGCATTAAGTATTGTATGTATATAAAATACATAATACTTATGTATATAGATACTCACACATTAATTATTTCCATATTCTTTGTGAAAAAGTCAAAACTTCAATTAAAGTTATGTAAAATTATGAATTGATAAAAACTTAATTTTTTTATACAGATGATTAAAATCTCAATTATATGTTGTGATATAGCTAATCCGATATTGAAATATTCAGTCAAAGAAAAACTAACAAGTTAGTTATCAACCTCATTCAAAAATTGCGATTGGATTAAACTGCATAAAAATTCAGGTGCTCAAATGTAGAATCTACTGAAATAAAGGACTTGCATGCGTTTCCTATTGCTTTTAAAATAAAAAATCTGGCTTTCTTTACGTGTAGTATCCCGATACTACCACTTTTCGCCGATTCTACCTCGCTAACTGCTGCGGCGAATACCGGAATTTTCGGATTCCGGTATTCTTCGTCATTCTTTGAACTTGATTTCCACTACATTAGATACTTCGTTCAGTTTTTTTTCCCAGTGCATATGAGAGTTTTGTCCTTTCTGACTGTACTATTTCCTTTTAACGCACAATTACATGATGATTGCTTATAAACTTAGTTCACGAGAATAAAAAGCTTTCATGAGTTGCAAGAGAATATATTAAACAATAGTGTTACAAACCTGCAATTCGGCTTCCCAGCATAGTTTTTTCCATCATTGTAAAGAAAGTTTTACAGTCATCTGAATGAGACGGAGTCCAGGTGAGCGTCGGAGGTCCCAGAGCTTGGCGACAAACTTGGCGACCATTTGGCGACTTGGCGACGAATTTGGCGACATTGGCGCCAAAATAGATAATACCCGAAAATTCGAGAATTTTCCCGATCCGCCCAGTAGGAACCGAGATACGCCTCGAACGTTCCTGATTGGTTGAGATGCTTCTAGCCCCGCCTCCTGACACCTATAAAAAGAAGCGGCCGCCGCTGCCAAAGGAGACGACGAGTAGTCCGAAGACGGAGCGGAAAAGCCAGTAGTCAGAGTGGACGGAGTGGTCGAAGAAGAGTAAGCGGAATCGACGGAGCGAAGTCAGTAATCCGAGCCAGAGTCG
>JAPMOR010055622.1:53562-66793 GCA_026543865.1 Argiope aurantia | reverse complement strand
AAATTTGTCCTTTATTCGAAGTATGGAAAGCAAATCTAATTCTATCAATACAATAGCGACAATGACACGTTTTCCGTATCTGATTGAAGGAAAGGAAGGACTGTCATGACACTTTGTATCCTGCAAAAAAAAAAAAAGCACCAAAGAACCTTATCATGTGCTCATTTAATGTGTCAACCAAAATCCTTTTATTCATCCGTAAGTAAATTTTAATTACAATAATGTAATAACTCTCTGTCCAAATAGGTGATTGCACAACTGCAGCGCCCCCCATCACTTCTACAGCAGCGACAAGTGAAACGACGGTGACAGGAGATACAACGCCATCTAGTGACTCCACCGTCTCTTCGAGTATTGAAACATCACCGGCTACATCTCCAGAAGCATCATCTAGTACAGGATCACCTTCTCCGCCTGAATCTACCTCAGTAACTCCGGAAACATCTAGTGTGAAGATAGTTCCACCAGTCGCTGAAGGCTCAATACAGAAATCCAAATCTTCTCCATTAATTTCACTATTAAAAGAAGCTAATAGAGTGAATGGTGTCCTGGAAAAACTCAAAGAGGATGAAAAACTGACAGGAGCTTGAAGAAGCTCTAAAGGAAGTTGATTATTTTTGCCAAATTTTTTCAATGATTATCTTGTTTATAGTCGACATCAAGATGGAGAACTCATAAAAACAATATTTTGTTAAAACATATTTAAAATAAATGAAGTGTTTATAAGATTCAGTGGCGTTAAGTAGCTTATTAATTCAGTCTGTTCTAATTGTCAACCTAATTTTTTTTTTAATTAAACTTCCAATAAGATAATCATTTTAGCAATTTATAGAAACACGACCTTCTTTTTTTTAGGTTTTCTCAACCATTTTCCGAAATGTCTTCCAAATTCTCATGTTCAATCGATAATCAGGCCGAGGGAATGTAGAGATTGGAAGGGGATATAAAACCCATAAAATTATTAAAGAATAAGTAACAAGAGTTGGAATGATACAAATTGCTGTGTAAATAAATTGAAAAAAGACTGAATCTACTTTTGCGATTTAAAACTAAGAGTGTAGTTGTTACTTATGGCACTTGCCACGGACAAGCCCGCTGTTCGAAGACAGCCGATTTAAGCCTAAGGGGGAAGCGCCTCGTTTTTATCGTAGAGCCAACTATTCCCAAAACGTCACAAACCTTTTTACGGGGCAAACTTCATTCATTCATCCACAGATCGTAATTTAGACCTGAATCAGAGAACGATCACCCCTGATCCAGTACCCCCAGTGGTATTACTCTCGACATGGAGGACTTTGTGACCACGACAGATTTATACTCGCGTCAGCCATCAAGCACACGGGGAATCCTCGGCCGGCGGGGTACGAACTCGCAACCTAAGGGAGGCGAATCCGACGCTCTACCAAACAGGCTATCCCGGCCTTCAAAACTAAGAGTTGTTAGTTGTTGTGTCTAAAAGCTATTAGCGCATTTTATCCATTTAAAAGGGGTTCTCCTGGACAAGGATTTCAAAATTGAAAAAAATTAAAGCAGCTAAAGCAGAATTATAAAAGAAAAGAAAAATTAGCAGAAATGCGGGATATAATGTATACGGGGATGGTGAAGTTTTTGCAGTTCAATCAAGCCACAAGAGCGTCTTAGTACACTCCTGCCTGTAATCACATTTATATTTAAAAAATTATATTCTTAACGCAATAGGAAATAATATTCGGCATTTAAAAACTATGTAACCTTATTCACCTGATTTATCGATATTAATTCATATGATTTTTTTGAGCTATTATGAAAGATTTGCTTTATTACAAGAAGGTGGAAGACATTAACCCTCTGGCTGCGTCATTCTTTCAAATCACTATTTAGATGTGATGTTTACAAATAAATTCAAATATTTTTCAAAGAAAGTGAACTGATGCTATATCTTACGCAATAATAATATGATATAATAAAATCTGTAATCTTAAATATAAACTGCAAAAAACGGGAGAGTTGTCAGAAAATGGACTGATTGCCAACCAATGGAAATCGTGAAATACGCAGCTGGAGGGTTAATACCAATAAAAATGCCTTAATTGAATCATTGTTTAACTTTAAAAAGAAGTATTTTAATTTGTACCTAACAATTTTCTAAACTAATATGCTAAAATTGTGTTATCAATGAATATTCTCAACTTCGTTGCCAATAAATTCCATTTTCACAATCTTATCAATGAAATAAAATGTGCAAGTTTATCTGCAATGATTTAAAAGTTATGCCAATTCAGATATTTGGATTAATTAAAATTTTTACTGCAAAAAAGAGCAGTTCACTATTTAATTGAAATAAAACAAATTAATAAATATGTTTTTGATTACGTATTAAAAAATAAGATTTTTTTGTCAAAAATAGGAAGCCATCTCAATACTGCAGAAATATTAGACGCTAAGTAAATATTTGTGAAATGAATTTTTTATATTTATTATATTGTTTTAATTTTAAAGAGAATGTTTTAGAACTTTCTTGCATTATAATTATTTTAGCTCAAATTTCCTATAAGACTAATTTTAACGCCTTACGCTCTTGTAATTTTATTTCATACCAAAATTTTTATCAAAAATATTTACTAATGTTTATTAATAAAAGAGCGTTTTTAAAATTATATTTAGTATTATATAATTTTTAGTCCGAAATTAATCATATAATTCCTTTCACAAATATTATAAATCCTTAAATTAGAATTATTTTTAAAACCATACCCAGGTGGCGACTTTTACATAAAATTAAAATAAATTTAAACAAAATTAATCTAAGTGATAAATAAGTTTTGAAAATATAAAAATAACGATTTCTTATTGAGAACAATAAACCGATTCAATTTCAGAACTTTTTTTTTAACCTATACAATTACTTAAGAGAACTTCTTAAAACTCAATTACGTTTTTGCAATTATTAATTTTGAAAAACTGAGAAATAATGCATGTAATAAATAAACAACAAACAAATCGTTTGAATTATATGATTTAAATGATATATTCGACGATGAATAATAAGAAATTTTTGAAACTCTCAAATTGTAATAGTGCAGTAAGATATTTTCTTTTTGATATCAAGATCTCAGAAATACAAATTTTTGTGCTATCACTAAGATTGAAGGTAATTTTTATATTAATCTCTTCATAAGAATATAATGCCGGCGTCCTGGCATAGGGGTAGCGCGTCTTCCTCGTGATCTGGGCGTTATGGGTTCGAATCCCAGCTCGGACACGGTTGTTCTTCATCTGTGTTCTATCTGTGAGGTGTGTGAATGTGACCTCCTGAAAAAAAGTGAGTTTCATGAGCTAGAAGTCAGACTTCTGCCCTCGGGTGCTCAGGGGTCTTTACCCTTAGAAGCTACTGCACCCCTTTTCCGTGGTAACGCGGACACGACATCATCATCATACGAATATAATAATGCTGACGTAAGATTACTTTGGTTGTCTAATTAATCAAATATTTTGCAGAAATGATGTAAACTTATATATGTTCCAAGGTAAGAAAGGAATTTTGACAAGGTACGGAATATTTTGAAAAATATTCTGATATTTACAACAACATTTTAAAATAATAATAACCAAGACACTAATATAAGTCATACAAGGATAAATTAATAAAATTCAATTGGAAATCACCACTTAATATTATTCAGATTAATTTTTGACCTCACTTCCTAACATTCACTCTGACAAAGTTTTAAATTTATATTATCTCAAATATTTAAATTATATTATTTTCTTTCAAAAAATAAATTAATTTTACAACTAAGTTAATTTCTATGTTAATATGCAAGATTCATATCATGTTAATGCCAGATTCCTTTTATCTATAAAAACAATACATCTCACAAATGAGGAAAATTTGTTGAGAGAAATTATCAAATTTTTTTATTGTAAAAAGACATAATAAAGTTTGCACTTGGAATTAAAGGGTGGCAGCCTTTATATTGTCAGGAATTGAAAAAAAAATTATTATATGATGAAAGATTAGCTTCAAATGAATTTCATGAAAAACTCGACAGAGGATTTGAAATTTCAACATGTGTCAAAGTAAATCAAGCTGCTACATTGAAAAATAACATTTTCTTTAAGATTGATTCAAAAATATTTCTTTAGATGAAATATCAATTGTTCGGAAAATATTTAATTAGCAATTGAAAAGAAAGAATAAAGGTTTCAAAAGTTTTAATGGAACTAAAATTTAACTAAATGGATTCTCGGATTTCAATCATTGAATGTGGAATTGCATACAGCTTTAAGGAACCATCTTGTATTTATTTAGGAAATACATACATATTTTAAAAGAAAATATATTCAAGCTTTGATTGAAAATATCACAAATATTGAATAAGCACTCCACTCATTGCATAACATATATCAAATCTGTAATGTAATTTTTTCGAAATCTTTAGTAACATGTATCAGTTGATGTTTATGTAACGCAATTTTTAAAAAAATACAGTAAACTTTATTCGAAAATCCAACGTATAACGAGACGCAACAAAAGATGCAGCTTACGTAGTTAAGATCAAAACGGGAATAATTTGAAAATGGCTAAATTTACACAAAAACATGATGCGCGTGCAGGAAAACATGAGAGATACAGTTACAGATAATAAAGTTACGTTACACTAATAATAAGAATCTTGACATGGACTTTTAAATCAGTGATGATTGTTGTATTTAGAGACATTACTTCAGTTTCTAACACATTAGTGGAATGGCATTCAACAATGAGTGATAGTTACCTTGGCAATTACGGTATATAAATATCGTTCAGTTGGATCCCTTCTTCTCAGGTTTGGTCATGTGCTTGTGTCTATATGTGCAATTACAATCGCAAACCTGAAATCTCAAATTGTATTACCGGCATCTAAATATATTGAAAACAGTTTGACAAAAATTGTTTTGCAGAAATGATGAACATTGTATACCAAAATGAGAATTTATTAAATATCGATGATTGCTTACATTCAACAATTTCATTTTGAAGTATACAACAATTAGATTTTAAACGGCAATAAATACAGTAATTAAATTTTGCACAGAAAAACTTTCAAAACAGGATATTTATTTCATTTCATCCTTATATCTAGGTGTTCCTTTATTTTCTCATATACGAACTATAGTAAAACTATTGAAAATAGTCAAAAAATCCGAATTTGAGACTTTTACGAATCTCCACATTTAAGAAATCCCTGAACCGGAAAAACGCATTTTTGATATTAAGTTTCTGAACCCAAAAACTTAATACCGCTTTGAGCTAAAAGGATGAAATTTGGTATATGAATTTACCATTAAATCTGTAGATTTTCATTGACCTTTAATCGGACTCCATTCAAGCGATCTCAATAATTAAGAAAGACAAAGAGCTAAGGAGCTAAAATTTGGCACAGAAGTTTAGCATCTAAAATGCAGGTTCCTCTCAAATCTTGAACCAAATCGGTACAATGTTTCACTGTTTGTGGTCTGTACTTTCACTTGCATGTAAAAACAATAATTCATAAACGCAATAAATTAGATCAATAAAATTTGGTATGTTAGTTTGTGAACAAAACTGCAGTTTTGTGTTAAATTTGGTTTTCAATTAGTCGCCGAAAAGGCATTCAAAATATATATTCTCACGATAGATTCAATAAAATTGCTAGGTTTACGCTAAAGATGTCATAACTATCATTCACTAAAGGCCACAATTTTATACAGGGGGAGTGGTCTGGTGGTGTTGTTTCGGCTTGTGAGCCGTAGAGTTTCAGATTCGAAACCCGATTCCACGAAGAACAGTCGTGCAAGGGGGGGTCTGTTGCATGTTAAATCCGTCACGGCCAAACGTCCTCCCATTGGTGTGGTGTGGTGTGGAGAGGGTGTCGTCCTCGTCATCTGACCGTGGTTCAAAATTAGGAGGTCCGTTCCTTAATAGCCATAGTGTTGCTTTAAAACGGGACGTTAATATAACTAAACTAAACTTTATACGGGGGAGAGGATTTTATGGAGAAGGTTTTGTTGAAACACTCCCGTTGGGTAACAATGTAATCATAAAAGCAAATACAAACACCTCACAAGATAATCTTTTATATCTCAACATTACAAACAATATTATATTTGCAACATGAATTTTCAAATATTATGCAAATACACATTCTGCAATCCAGGAAAATAGCTGGAATTATCGCTGTCTACCTCTAAACATAAAAATTGAAAACAGAATGAGCTACATAAGTTAAATTGAGTGTGTTATATTTACATAAAAAATGGAGATCTTATCAAATTTTGAAAGAAATCTTCTTATGAACACGATAGCACATAAACACACCGCGCTGGATAGATGAAATCTAGTATATGTTTTCTACCCCAGAATTATAGAATTTTATGAAATTTTTCTCTAGAAACCATAAATAAGTTAATCAACTGTCTGTTGGTTTATCTGTTCACCTTTATGTAAACGCAATAATTTGAAAGATGACAAAGCTAGATGAATGAAATGTTATTTTTTTTTATAAATAAATTGTTGATCCATTATGTGAAATTTTGAATTCAAAGAAAAGAATTCAATAACGCATACTCTATATCCTCATTGTATAACTAGAGCGTCTTTGAAGGTTAAAATTAAAACGGATAAAGCTGTGAATTCATAAACGAGAAATTAAATATTGTTACAAACCTGCAATTCGGCTTCCCAGCATAGTTTGTTACATCAACAGAAAGAAAGTTTTACAGTCATCTGAATGGGAAGAAGTCCAAATGTGCGTCGGAAGTCCCAGAGCTTGGCGACCATTTGACGACTTGGCGACAAATTTGGCGACTTTGGTGCCAAAATAGATAATACCCGAAATTTCGAGAATTTTCCCGATCCGTCCAGTAGGAACCGAGATACGCCTCGAACGTTCCTGATTGGTTGAGAGGCCTCTAGCCCCGCCTCCTGAGACCTATAAAAGGAAGCGGCCGCCGCTGCCAAGGGGAGACGACGAAGCCAGTAGTCAGAGTGGACGGAGTGGTCGAAGAAGAGTAAGCGGAATCGACGGAGCGGAAGTCAGTAATCAGAGTCAGAGTCGGAGAAGTAGAAGACGGAGTAGTCGGAAGCGACTGAGTCAAGCTAGTGCTGAACTGAGCTGTGCGCTACTGTCTGCAGTAGATTCTGGTTGTATACTGCTGTGTGTGCTGTTGTATGCTACACGTCTCGGGTGAAGATAATCGTCTTCTGTGCTGTATATAGTTGTCGCTTTTGTGCTGTCCTGTGTATCTTCGTGTAAATAAACGTCGTTGTTTTTATTCTACTTCTGCCTGCTGATTGAGCGTTCTTTACACCATATCACTCCCACTATCCAAACGAGCCCCGGTAAAGAAAATTTCGTAACAATATTTATAAATTCTGTAAATAGCATCAAAGCAACAAAAGTATAACCTCATGTTATTTGGCCTTATAGAAAGCTTTTTTGGAGAACGGGGATGCGTAATTTCATCCCTTTTATGTTTTCTCTTACTTAAGGAATATTGTTAAATTTTATATCAGAATGCCATCCGTCAAAACATTTCTGTATTGCAAAAAAATTGCACATGTTAGCTACATAAAGTCTCAAATTGTTACAAGCTTTCACATAATGCTATACGTAACTATTGATTCCAGGCGTTATATCAAAATGTCGTATGTTTTGCTCTTTTTAGCTTCCGACTTAGGAAATTTGGATATATCAAACAACTTTCTAATTTTAAAATTTTAATAAAAATTATTCATTCTGGGGTTACTGATATTAATAAATTTCATAAAAACTCCTTAATATTTCCATGTCAAAAGCTTACTGCAAAAAAATGCTGCTTTTTTATGGTTATTTATATATTCATAGAAAGTGAAAATACATTTCTTAATAGTGCGTGATTACATAGATCCAAAACTGAAATGAACTTAAACCATGAATCTGAAATATTTATAATGAATATTGGCTCTTAAAAAATAAAACAAATTGAGCCTTTTCACTTTCTTAAAAAATGGCTCTTCACAACAAACAATAGTTCGAGGAAAATTCATAAAGGACGATCCAGGTTATAATTTTAACACCTGCCTGGCTTCCCGTCTTCTTCATAAACGCCATTGGTCACCTCGAATATCGATAATGCAAAGCGGCCAGCAAATGGAACAATCACGCGAGAGAATGAATGCAAAAAGACCAGACGATATTTATCGAAAATTCGCGCCAAACGTTTTTGTGCTTCTTTCGTCTACGAAAAAGTTTATTATGTAACGGTTTGTGCGATAAAATAATACATCATTTCGCGCTGCTGCAAATTAAATTTTTGACTTTTATTCCGTATATGCGAATTAATTCGGAGTTTATTGCAATGCCTTCAAACAGGTAAGTTTTTTCATTTGCTTAAAGATCTTTATAAAATCATAACAGGCTTCATAACTTTAAATTAAAGCAGAAAAACTAAGGTTTGATATTCGTAAGAAACATGCTTTTGTGATAAAATATATTCTCTTCTAGCAAAACTGTTTTCAGAAAAATCATTAATTTGAAATTAAAACACTTCTTAAGTAATTTTTAATGAAAAGTAGTTAAGTTTTTAGTGAAAGTAAAGTTTTTAAAAAGTTAAATAAAATAAAGTTTTTTTTAAGTAGGTAAGTTTTTAATTAAATCTTAAAATGCTATTTCCAAATCTATTGCAATTTCCGAAAAATTAGATTGTAGATTATATTTTAATTCTGATAAAATAAATTATGTATAATTTATGTAAAAATAAGAAGTAAATAATTCAATTTTTTTTTTGAATAGTATCTTTAAATGTTTGAAATGAAATATTTTCTTCAAGAATTCATATGTGATTACTTAGCTAATTATTCGTTGCAAAATAATATATTTTGTATTAATAATGAATGCACTCACTGAACAGATTTTACTGAATGATTTTCTATATTATGTTCAAATTAGTGTTAATTTTTTTTAAATGATTATTGAAATTTTGTTGCAGTTTTCTTAAAAAGTTTGGCAATTGAATTGCAGATGACAAGAAATGGGTCAGAAAAAATATTATTTGTTACTTTCTTAGAAGAATTTATACGTGAAAATAATTTCCTCTAAGAAATAATAATTATAAAGACATTTTTTTTTTAATTTCAAAAAGATATAAAAACGTGTTTTATGAATCCAAACATCCAAAGCTATTTTAAAAAACACTTAACATTTAAAAAAACACTTAAACCTTCCTTAGAATTATTTTTCAGAGAAATATCCATCCAAAATTTGGCATTTCTGGGTACAACAATTTGCTCTGTAGGACATTGATATCAGTTACAAATTGTACGAGTTTTGCATCTTAAAATTTAGCAAAAATATATTAATCTAAAAATATCATGCTTATTTATAAAAGATCAAAATATCTTTCTGAAATATTATTTATCACTTAGACAAGAACATTCTTAATTATAATATTATATCCTTACGTAAATTATGAAGTCATCAATTACTACATACGAACTTAAAGTGGAATGTAATATGCGAGATAATAATAATGATAATGACATTTTTCTGAATGTCCATCCATTGTAGAAAAAGATAAAATTCCGGGCTCTGATTTCAGTTCTGAAGTTTTGGAGTGAAATGATGTTTTAGTAGGCAAATGTTATACAGAGATCGAATATAAAATTATTTTTGCGAGAAACAATTCAATTACATATAATAGTTATTGCTAAAAGTCAATCATTTAAAAAAGGTTTCACAATACTTTATGGTTTTCATAATTATACACAAACCACATGTTCCATAAAATTTTAAATTAAAGGATTAAAATATATGTCATGTTAGTAAGTAAAATTTAAGGCTTAGCTGAAATTCATTTAAATATATTATGATGATAGTATTCTAGAACCTTTTTCTTTTGAGTTAGAATATTCCAGTGAAAACTGCAAATAAAATATACTTTATACATAAAATATAATATATGTGCTTAATAGACTTTTCAATAAAATTATAATTGATCAATGCAGCAAATATAGCAATAGATTTCATTTCACAACTCATTTCATTTTAAGATACTGAATATATTTTAATGTTTCATTTAATTTGTTGGCAACAGGTTAAATAAATTTGATGGAATGTATTTGTTTTTAAGATATTCTAATTTGTTTTGAAAGTATGAAATCAAATAAGATTTGGAATTAATTCAATCGTATTTATTTTATTAGAGTAAATTAATATTCCATTCTTTCTTGTGAATTAAGAATAACGCCAAACAACTGAAAAAAGACCACAAAAAAAAACAGACTAAAAAAGACTTTTATCGCAAAAGTTTGCAAAACAACTTAAGAGTTTTGTCTTTTTTAGAATACAAAGTGGAAGTTTAAGCAGCAACTCAAATACATTTCTCATTAATGTAAATGAACAAAAGAAAAACTCAAGAAATACGTAAGTAAATTATTTTTTTAATTTCTTGAACATTCATTGTCTTGTTAAAAAGTCATGATACAATTCATTCGATTAGTTTTTTTACCACAGATTATTAGTGTACATTTTTTCATAATTGCTTTTGTACTACAAATCTTTAATGATCGAACTCATTAACTGCCATTCTAAAATTAAAATCATCAACATAGTTTTTTGTTCAAAAAAGAATTCAAATTCGATGAAGCAAAAGTTTATAAAAAGGCAACGAATCTTTGGTGCCCGTATAAAAATATAATATAATGATTATGGAAAATAAATATACAATAGCACAGCTTAAAGAATAATAGATGAATATAGCAATAATATAAAAATTTATTATAATGATAAGAGTAAGTTTAGCATAATAACAAATGAGATCATATAACGATCAAGCAATTATTGCTCGTTTTCATTTGTGATTTCATAAAATGCATGGAGGGATTTGAATTCTTTGAATAGTATTAATAATTCTCAATTGAAACTAAAAATTGTAAAAAGAAAGAAGAGAAAAAAATGTTCTAAAGTTCATAATGCTCATAAGTTCTAAAAAAAATTTTATTACCTCAATGAATAATTTTTAATAATTTTTATGCATTGATTTACGAAAAAGATAATGTTTTAAATTTATGGACTGATAGTTCTGATTACAAAAATTATTTGTCTCTATATTTTTTGATAAATCCTGAATATTTTTTAATATACTTTATGTATATATGTAATGATATCTCTAAATCTAAATTAAATGCCAATTAATTTCCTAATTTTTATCTTAATTCAATCCATATTAACTTCATTATGAAACGTTCTTATTTCCTAAAATGTTCATAATTCCACTTTTTTTTTATTTAATTAATGCTACACGAGCTCTGTAAAACTGATTTAATCACCACTTTCACACGCTCCAAGTAAAGGGATAAAAACCTGTCATGCTAAGCGAATTCTTTTAAAAGAGACCTAAATGTCCTTTCCTAAATCGACACGTGTCAAAGAATCCCTATCAGAATCTCACAGTATAAAATCACCGGGGGAAAATATTTCGCTCTCTTGCTCTTGAGTCGCGCTGTAGAATGAAGTATCTCGTTGCTTCTTGCTTGCACATAAATTATGCTTCCCGGAATGGAATAAAGCGAAGCTTAAAAATGTAAAAGTGTTTTCTATTCAACTACAAATCTACTCAAAAGTATGTAATTCTACATTATATTATATATATTTATATATATATACAATTAATATACTTTTCAGTGGAAGTATAATTACTCAATTACAGCATATAGCTCATATTTTTATAATTGGACAAAAATATGAAATGCAAAATCACTCATTCTTTTTCAGGATATTTCGCGCACCTAAATCTTTGCAAGAAAAAGTTTTAGTCCTCTTGTCATGTCTTCTTCTCCTCATTTCTACTGTTTTCTTAATTTCTCTTTGGATTATGTCAAGTAGATGGAAAAGTGAGCATTTGAATTTTTATTTCTTCTTAGAATTCTAAGAAACCTGTCACTTTTCATCGTTATACTCTCTACTGAATGGAAACATTTCATTAACGCAAAAGATCTTTAAATTCTGATTTATTTTATCTATTATTTTTTTTATCTGTGAAGAGTTATTTGCAAACCATTTATCATTGAAGCTATCATATTTAAATGCCTCAGAAATCTAGAAACTTTCCTGCTTTTTCTTATAAGGGATCTTCATAGTTATTTTTCAAAAGACTTTTATATAATATCAAAGAATATTCTAAAATGTATTTTTTTTTTTTCATATTGCAACTATATAAAACAAGAAAGCTAGTTTAGTAAAGCAACTCCTTTCATTGGTTATAATTAACACAATAAAGGATTTCCTGGATAAGTAGTTGATATTATAACAATAGTCACAAAGCTTTGTATTCTCCCCAATTTATAGCAGCTTCATTTTCAATATACGCAAGGCACGAATTTTTCAGGGAAACGACATGAAAATTCAAAGAGGAAAATTATTTTCTTAATTAATGGATGTAGATATTCAATAATTCATATAATTGACTAATAGATTAAATTATCATATTATTTATGATTACATTAGGAAATTGCATTTTAATACCAATACTTACACAAAATATTACAAAATGTATAAAATTATACAATAAAATTTATAATCTCTTTTCTGTTTATAATAAAAGCGCTTAACGTGCGTGTGTGTGTCGATGCTCTACAAAATTGACTACTAAGCTTTGGGCACAGATATACTGTAAAAGATGGAAATGTTCACCTCGGAGAGATTTTCTAGAAATTTTTATCATTTAAAAATTAGATGAAATTTTGACTTTGACATAACTTAAAACAATAATGCCGTACAGAAATGGTTTAGTCTCATTTTAATATTCAAAAACCCTCTTATTTAGTCGAACATCATTTTATTTTTAATTTTAAAATTATTTACAAAATATTTTTATAAATTTCACAGCTATCATAATTTTTTCCAAATTTTAAATCAGATGTCAGAAAACTGAAGATGATCTTTTATTTAGTTAAATGAAGATAACGGAGTAAAAAAAAATTTTAATTATTACAAGATCCACATCTATTAAAATTTGTAATTTAAAAATAATGTACTGAAAAAGACATGAAAGCGAAATTACATAAAATATTTAAATGAAGCTTTTAGTACTCATTATCCGGACGAACGAACTGGTTGCCAAGCGCGACTAGTTTATAATGAGTATTACAAAAGACACTTAAAATCTGAAAACAGACTCTTATTGTTTACGATGGTAATGCTAACTCACTGACTCCGCATGGAACGACTTGTTTTCTCTTAGACACGCCATC
>JAPMOR010055622.1:0-20187 GCA_026543865.1 Argiope aurantia | reverse complement strand
TTTTGAATTCGGAATTGCTGTAACGCATTCATTTTGAATTCGGAATTGCTGTATCGCATTCATTTTGAATTCGGAATTGCTGTAACACATAGCTTAATTTTGTATATAATCGTACATATTAAGAAATATATATAAGTACATAAATATTTCACTATTTTAAAATCAGTATACAAAATTCCGAATGATAAAATCAATTCATTTCTCTTCTTGCAGGTGAAGAAAATGGTTGAAATGATACGCTTAGCGTACAGCTCGACAATCGATCAAAATAACTGGATGGATGAGAACACTCTGTTGTATGCTCTAGTCAAGGTAAGAAATAGTCACATTTTTGAAAAATTCTCTTGGAATATTTCAGTATCTCCATTTTGCATAAATATAGTTTGTTATTTTTTTCTATATTAAACTGAAATTCGTTGACGTTAACTTCATTCGTTAAATTGTTAAACATTTAACAAATAGTAATTTAAAACTAAACTTTATAAAGCCTATTTTCTAAATCTATGTCTTAATTCTGTTACAAGATTTTTCTTTTTATCTATCTGCATTCGCAACTCAAATAATGAATTTTAATGATAAAACATAGAACATTATTTCGGTTATTCTAAAGTTGGTTTAAAAGTCATATGGAAATAAAAATAAAAAAATACAATTGAATTAAATATATGCGAGAGTCATTTAGTGACTCGTGATTAAGATTAAAAGCTATACACTTTTTTTTTATTTCATTTGGCGTTTTATTTTAAAGAGAAAGAATGATTTTATGCCGTCAATAATAAATAAAAAAACATTTATGACTCAACGTGTTTCTATAAAGTCATTGTGAATACATTTTTATTGAAATTGAATTGTTTCATTTCAATTTGTAAAGATGAAAGCTAGGGGTTTTTTTGTTTGTTTGTTTGTTTTGTTTTTTACACTCACGCGCTAGTATGATTTCAAATTTTATACATTTAATTTTTCTAGATAAAAAAAAATCATAATATTCTCAAAATTTTATAAACATTAATCCCTTAATTTAACAAAATTTTCAAAATCCCACCAAAAGCATCTAGTAGTGAATTTGAGAAAAAATTAATAACAATATTTCATAATTTAAATTCTAAAATGTAGAAAAAATTTGTTAAAAATAATTTTTAAAAATAAAAATTTCTATTATAACACACTTTTATGCATTACTGAACTAAAACGTATGGAATTATCTTAGCCAAAAGTCTGAGATCGAAACAAAAGTGCAAAGGCTTGAAATACTGCAAATAAGGAGAAACACTTCAAGAAAATAAGGTAATAAGGAATATCAGTACTTCCTGAAAATAGTTACAGTAAGATCATAAGAATAAAAATCTTTAAATATTTAGTAAAATATACTAAATGAATAAGAACTTGAAAAACAGAAATGTTAGAAAATCGTAATGTCTGTTCATCCTATATTGTATATATTAGAATTGAATTATATATATTTGTAATTGTTCATCCTATATTTCTCATAATGCAGACATGTATATTTTAAGTAACTTAAATTGTCTGATCGTTCATTTGTAATTAAATATTGCATAAAAACCTACTATTAAATAAAATTGTTTCCAATAATCATCGAGAACTTAAAATATATTCGTCTCGTAAAAAAAATCATAAAATCATACTAAAAATTTAACTGTTATGAACACTCCTTGGAAAATTTATCAGCAATTATCTTTTCATGCAGCTGCAAAGTATACAGAATATGGTTGGTTACGAAGACTGGCTTCTCGACGATGTAGCACTCGATGCTTTTTACGGAAAGGTAAAAACGATCTTTTTTATTTTTTTATTTTTTTTCCCAATGGCGTTTTTTTTTATCATGTGAAAACATGATGTTGGTTTGGTATGGCGTTTTTGTAGCCTCAACAATGCACGAGCAGAAAATTAGCGATTTATTGTTTTTGAGGTATCTATTTTTCGATTTTAAGGTTATTAGAAAATGATAAAGAAGGTTGTCACATTTGGCGACTTATTGCCAACAAAACGTTACATGGGCGATAATATCCGCCATGTACTCTATTTCTCCTGTCTAGTCAATAAAGGGCAGGTTCGTAAAGAGTTATCACCCGAAGATGCACAAAAAAGAAAACGGGAATCAACTCAAAACAGGAAGGTATCGAAAGGTATAATACTGTAATGATATTGACATAATTTTTTTTAAAAAAATTCCAATTGCAAAAATTATTTTGGACCTCGAAAGACTTTGAGATGGGGAGAGAAAAAAGAAAGGGAAAAAAAAAAAGATAATATTTCTAGAAGCTGATGATTGCGCTATACAGTAGTCATGGGGTCATTCCAAAACAGTTTAAAACGTATTTTCGCAAAATAAAAGATGTCTGGTCTCGAAACAAAGTTTTGGAGCTCGAACGATTTTGAGATGGTGGAAAAAAACCAGCCTTTTCTAAATTTCGACACATGGGTAATACGATAGTCACGTTATTGTTTTTAAACTGATTTTTCAAGGGAAAAATTCTGGCCTCGAGAAGAAAAAAAAATGTTAGAATTCGATTGATTTTGAAATGGTCAAAAACCATCGCTTTTCTAAATGCTGGTGATTGCGAAATGGGAGAACATGATGTTTTTCTGTCGGACTGTTACCACATGACTTAAAAAAATAACATGATAACTTGAAATTTGCAATAGCGGATTTATTTATTTTTGAAGCAGAAACGATTATTGAAAATGAAATGGAAGAATTTTATTAATGAATTTGAAGCAAAAATGTAGTTCATTACTAATGATAATCCATCCTATTAGGATATTTATTGGTGTTTCAATGCATCTAAGAATAGAAGAATCACTTGCAATATCTTAAAAATTACCCTTTTTTTTTCATTTTAAGTTTTTGGAATTCGAAAAGAAATTCGAGGCGCAATTATTTACCTAAGACAAAAGCTTGTTTATTGCTCCGAAGAATAAAAATATATTATTTTCTTAAATTGAATTTTTCTGAAAAATTAATCTACATTTTCTTGCAACTCTATAGGTATTGTTAGCAATCGAATTTTTCAAAAAATAAATAAATTTTCAAAACGATGCACTGTCTTCAATAGTGTCTGAAAGGTGACCAAAGGTTAAAACAATTGCTTAGCAGCACAAAACATTTGTAAACCATTCATCTCACCTCTGTGTCTTATTTCGACTGCATATTATGCTATAATAAATTCTGGTAGATTGACCCAAAAAAATGGGCTCTATTTTTCCTTTTCATTGATAAACTTTTCAATCCTTTCAGTCTTCATATACAGTACACACCCGAGTATACGGTTCGCTTCTGTATTATCCGGCCTAATTTTTTTTATCGTAATTAAATCAGAAAGGCAAGGCCTTGCATTGGCAACATTGCCAAGGCATTGGAAGCGGGCGTCTGCTACGATCCTCCTATGTGTCGTGGGCAAAATACAAGTTGTGACAGGAATAGAGCAGAGTTATGCTCGTTGTTTATTGTTTCTCAGTGTGTAACGGACATCAATTGTTGCCACTGTTCCTGATTACAGCTATACAGTACGTACAGTATTCCTTAATAGTTCCTGTGATGATTGAATGATTTTTTAAGTATACTCCAATGAAGATTGCAGAATTTATGTTAAAATGTGATCAATTTATATCCTTTAATTTACATTTTCTCTAAAAAAAATTTGAAAAATGCAGTGCAGTATGTAAACTAACACTACAGAGTCTTCTATTTTAACTCGATACGTTACCGGCAATTTCTTTTATGATTCACCAGGCCACGGCCGCGTCACATTCTACGTGGCTTTAGATCACTGTAGGGCTCGGTACTTAATGAGAAATGAAATACGCATTATGGAAGTGATTTTTAGTATAAAAATTTTGTCCCCTGTTATTGGTGAGCAAATAAATGATATCATAGAACTCTGATCTATCCGGCGTTTTTGTTATGCGGCCTATCCTTCTGTCATATTAGGCCGGATACTCGGGATTTTTTTGTTCCGAAAATCTGAAACATCCTCAATGCCGTTCTTAAAAGATGCACGAGCAATGTGTACGTTTCCACATATTGTACAAAACTAATCACTAGCTATAGAATTACACCATTGGAGGTTTTATATTAAAAAACAATGCTTGTTCATAAAGATAAGCCTTTTTCTTCCCTATTTTTAATTATTTGGCTGTTGTGAATAAAATATTAGATTTCAGAACGAAAGAAATTACATATTCCTAGATACCGTTAGACGGCAGAAATGATGTTGATCAGGAAAATTAAATATTCCAACACACAAGTCAAGAATCGTTACAGATTGTTTACTCTTAGTGCTGAAGTACAGACATAATGTGGGAGTAAACCAATAAGAATATTGTTACAAACCTGCAATTCGGCTTCCCAAATGGCTCAGTCGCTTCCGACTACTCCGTCTTCTACTTCTCCGACTCTGACTCGGATTGCTGACTTCGCTCCGTCGATTCCGCTTACTCTTCTTCGACCACTCCGTCCACTCTGACTACTGGTTTCGTCGTCTTCAATCCAACAGCTGGCGTAGGCTTCCGAATGATGTGATGACGATGCTTTAGGCGACTTCCGGTCTTTCGAAGATGACATCATTCACTAACTTGGCGGCGACTAACAATCCATCCGAACCTTCTCAATGGTTTTGACCCAGACCTCTTCGTCGTTTCGGATTGTACATCCAGACTTGATTCCGCTCTTTAAAATTCAGGATGTCCCATGGAGCCAAACGCTGGATCGTAGTAGAGACCTCCGGAATGAATTCTTGCCAGGCTTTTCGGTTGGTCACTTTGAACTTCTTCCATAGAACCAATCGTATATCAGGATGATCCAACGGTGCCTTCTGAAGTCCACTCGAAAGCCAGGTATTCGCCTTCGTCGCCAAAGCTTTCACGGGAATACGTCCACCTCTTCCCAATCTATTCTCGACACTCGAGAATTGTCCGCAACTCTCCACACTGAATCGTCTGAAGAGTATATCTGTCTTTACGGGAAGGGCTGTTCTGCTACAACACAACTTGACCGGATACACAGCAGATTCATCAGCTCCTATTTGCAAGACACTTCCATGCAGATCCACAGCAAAGATGAATTCTTGAAGGAAGTTGAGACCGTGACTACAGGGATCAGCGATTCCAGCCACGTAGTCTTCTTCCGCGTCACTATGCCAGGAGATATCAAGAGGCTTGTAGAGAGGTAGTTCCTTTAATCTTTGGGACGAATCCAATCCAAACAGGGTCGCATCAACTCTTGCATCCATAGGCATCGAGCACGGGTCGCCACCAACAGACCCGTCCGAAGAAAGTCCATCTTCTCCATCCCCAAGCGCCTGCACTTTCGGTTCCACTTCAGGGGACTCATTCGGAGAAGACTGTTTCAGTTCCGCAATTATTTGACATTCTCCCCGTTCGCTCCTCTCCTTATTGAACTTCGGTTCATTCTCCGGATGGCTAAGTTCCTTTTCAGTGACACCGGTCTCCATTCGGTCTTCGGTCTTTTCTTCCACTTGGCTCTCGCTGCTTCCTTCAATTTCTTCTGTGATAACTTGGATGTCTTCAGTTTTGTTAACTTTAACTTCTTCAACGCCTTTCTTTGATTCACTCTTCATTTCTTCCGTGAAAGCTTTCATTTCTTGCAAAAGTTTCTTTTGTCCTTGCTTCATCTCATCCATAAGTTTCTTCATCTCAGCCAACAGAGCCAGTAACTGACCATTACCGCTTTCAGCCATCGTAGCCTGAGATCTCGTTTTCACCATACACTGCTGACCACTATCCCACTTCTGACACCAAATGTTACGAAATTTTCTTTACCGGGGTTCGTTTGGATAGTGGAAGTGATATGATGTAAAGAACGCTCAATCAGCAGGCAGAAGTAGAATAAAAACAACGACGTTTATTTACACGAAGACACACAGGACAGCACAAAAACGATAACTATATACAGCATAGAGACGAATATCTTCAGCCGAGACGTGTAGCATACAACAGCATACACAGCAACATACAACCAGAATCTACTGCAGACAGTAGCGCACAGCTCAGTTCAGCACGAGCTTGACTCCGTCGCTTACGACTCCTCCGCTCCGTCTTCAGACTTCTCCGACTCTCGAACTCCTACTGCCTTCTACCTTCGAACTCGGACTACTGGCTTGACTTCTCTGGCAGCTGCAGCCCCCTTTTATAGGTCTCAGGAGGCGGGGCAAGAAGCCTCTCAACCAATCAGGAACGTTCGAGGCGTATCTCGGTTCCTACTGGACGGATCGGGAAAATTCACGAAGTTTCGGGTATTATCTATTTTGGCTCCAAAGTCGCCAAATTCGTCGCCAAGTCGCCAAATGGTCGCCAAGTTTGTCGCCAAGCTCCGGGACCTTTGCCGCGCCACCTGGACTCTGTCCCATTCAGATGACTGTAAAACTTTCTTTCTGTTGATGGAACAAACTATGCTGGGAAGCCGAATTGCAGGTTCGTAACAATATTTTTTTTCCTTTTAATTTCAAAGTGGAACCGCGTTGCAGCAAAACCAGCAATATCATTAACACATTTGGAAATGATACAGTAAAGGAATATATCGCATAGCAATGGTTCAAAAAACTACGATCTCATTACATAAATCTGAGAAATAAATCGCTCGGACACTCAGCTCCAGTCATTCAAAACAGCCTCAACCACTTGGTGAATCAAACCATCGTCTATATTCGAAGGATATAGCAAAAAAATTAAGTAAAGCGTTATTGTACAGTTTCTAGTCATTTGCGCGCATATATTGAAACCAAAAAGCTAGAAAAATGAGCACTATGAGATCACTAAACAAAATCTTAAAAAAATAGTTTGTACTTTTCAGCTCTCTCCCCCCTCCCCCAAAAAAATTCACATTTTTTTTTTTCAATTTTATTATTTTAATACTTATTTGCTCATTTAACCCTTTAAAGGGCCATTTTTTTTTCTAGTCATATTATGTTAAAATATTTTTAGGCTTGAAATTAGAATAAGAAAACGGATTCATTTAGCTTTTTAGATAAATTTAATTTGATTAATTCATTAATTTGGTTAATTAATAATTAAGTAACAAATCAAGACACATCATTTTGTATGAGATAAAGAACTGAAGCTTCTAAGTTTCTGACTTACTAAAAAAATTTGTCAGAACTTATGCCAACCTACATAATTTCATACAAAGATTGATAAATTTGGTGGGAAGCATACTTCCCACGGACCTAGAAAGGGTTAAGTTGATTTTGTACGATAACCAGCCTCGAATCAAACTTCCTTATTAAAAAAATTAATTACAATTATTTCGTGGTATACAAATGGTGCAATCCTCACCGGCTCTTAGAAAACTTATGGATTTATTAACGCGAATAAATACTGCGCCTTGTTTGATACGAGCACCAAAAATTACAAATTATGCAGTTGATATTGGTGAAAAGAAATGATTTGTTTGGATTTTTCCGCCGCAAGAGCCATGGTTTTGACTATGCTATGACAAACCAGAGTTAAAATCATATCAATATTCAATAATTATAAACGGACAGTGTATAAAAATATTTAGAAACAACCAAGTTTATAAGAGTGTATAAAATTTAATAGATTTTTTAAATGCAAAAATTTGAGCATGTGGTGATTTGCCAAGTAATAAAGGTAGTGGAGAGTTCACGTTTTGAAAAAATATCAAACACTGAGCATTGAAATTTGGGCATTCTGATATTATATGTTGGGCATGCATTTGACAGTCACATTGAGAACATAGAAGTGGTTGTTTACCTAGCAACAAGTGGAGACATGCGAATCTAGTATGTCCAATGCGTAAACGGATTGTGGTCAATAGCATATAAGCTAGTTAACAACTCTTCTACCCGAACGATCGTTTTGGCAGAATTGTTTAGTTACTGGACTGCTAACCAAAAGGTCCCAGGTTCTATCCTACGCACATCGCATCGCTTCATTGGTGACCTCGGACAATGAACCTTCAACCTTCGCACAGCTGTTGTGGCGCCATCTACCCGCACCTAAAGTCGTCAGACTCACTTGACGCAGCAACCCAAAGTCGCCAGACACACTTGGCTCATTAGCACCCACACACGCTTGCCATAACGCTTGGCGCTATTCAACTGGGTACCGGCCCATTAAGCCAACAGCTAATATTACATCACCACTCAACATCCATATCATTCGTTTCACCTCCGTCTCACTGGAGGGAGAGTACTGTGGTGAATAGCATATAAGCCAGTTAACAACTCTTCTACCCGAACGATCGTTTTGGCAGAATTGTTTAGTTACTGGACTGCTAACCGAAATGTCCCAGGTTCTATCCTACGCGCATCCCATACCGCCTCAGGGTTAACACTGTGTCTGCTTTTTGATTCGGTAATGTAGACTACAGTTGCGCATGAGAGTTAATAGCATGTAGTTTATTGTTATTTTCAAAGTCCCCATTGAGAGCTACTGAGCATAAGAAAAAAATGTTTTCTTGTTTCCTGAAAATGGGAGGCCATAAGATCCCAGAATAACCATCTTAAATCTTTACTCTATGAAATTCTGTATCCCCATCCATTCTCTAGAGACCACCTTACACCAACTGATATCACGTTTAAAACATAAGAATGATTTTTCAGTTGAGAAAAGGTTTACCAAAGAAAAAACTTTCAAAAACGTCTTTAAAGGATTTACTTCTGCGAGATAATCATAAATGGTCTGGTGTCTCGATGAGAGAGATACACAGCACCTAATGGAACCCATTTATATTAACCCCTTCCGCTAAGATTTAACAATAAAAAGTTGTTCATGAAATAACCATTTAATTTTTGTTTAAGAAAATTTAGTTTATTTTATAAGTTGTACGCATTTTTGAATAAAATTATATTATTGGTGCGGATATAATTGTAATTCGGAAATACATATTCGTCACTTCTTCAAAAAACGCCAATAACTTCGAATTAGTACCTAGTTTTACGGTTCGTTGCGGTGTTTATTTAGCTTCATGTTTCTCCCTTAGTAAGACAGGGGTTCACATTAAATATTTATAAGAATGAAATCCACTGACTAAGAACAATTTGACCGTAATTTGTACCAGAATAATCTAATGGTAAACAGTATGCTACAGAGATCCATGATATCAGTATAAGTAATGAATGTATTGCCAGATTTAGTGCACTGGAAATTTTAAACTAAATATACAATCATATTCAATAGTAGTATTAGTCACATGACCAGTATAGTTCGTCGTTGTGCTATATGGCATGAAAAATCAGTGACGAGCAATATTCGTCATTTTACCGAAATGGATTAATAAACATCGATTTCTACGTAGTTATTGTTCTTTGAACTTTATCGTCCAAACCCCACATTTGTTTTATAACAATCTAATAGTTTGCAGGATAAAAAGATGTACAATTAGAATTTAAAAAATATTTCTTACAGCTTAATTTTGAAAAAAGAAAAATGCCAAAAAAAAATCATTGACGGAAACCATAAATATTAGAGCTTATTCCTTAGAATATTATTCTGCAACAATTTTCATTCCATATTATTTTATAAAATCTATTATCTTTTTTCATTTACAAATAATTTTTTTTCCAGCTCGGAGATGTGCAAGAAGATAACTTCTTTGACGCAATCGTGACTCTCTGCACCATTTTAAATGACGTGCTATACTCCCGTTGGAACAAAACAGGTGTTAGAAATGAAACGTAAGTAAATGTGTTGATTTTAATTAAATAAGCGAATTATTTGTCAAAAACAAATTTAATTTCACGCTAGATCTTTCACCTGTATTCCACACAGACGATTAACAAATTGGAAATATAAAAATTTTCTAATATTGTATAACGGCTTATATTTGCATATTTAGGGTTATATATCTCGGACATCTTGTATTTTAATCAAATCGGAATTACAATACAGAATATTAGACTGCGTAGAAGTAAGACTATCTTGGATGTAATTCTGACCTATACATTAAATTTCGGCATTAAAAATCACATGTTTTAACTGACTAATATTTAATGCACATTTAAAAAAAAAAATGTTTTCACGATTTTTTTCGTTGTTATTTAAGATTTGCAATTTATCTTTAGGGATAAAAGTTTTATAATTATGAATTATGTTAATTTGTATAAAATCCTTCATTCCTGATTGCGAAGACATTTAAAACTATTTGTTCACCCTAAAAGTAAATAATTTAACATAATTAAAGGACCGCACATGCCTTATAAATCCTTATAAACTTTATGCACTCAGAAATTTGTTATTTTCACAGGAGAGTGTGTAAATAGATTTTCCATAGTTCAAACAGTAAGTGTACGAAATTGCATTTAGTTGAGCCTTTTCTTTGTAAATGATCCCTAAATTCTTAACTCTAATGAGTTTTGAATAAGCTCTGGACCTTTTCTACTTGTAAATTTTCAAGTACTCTTTTCAGAAAGTTTTTTTTTTGTTGTTGTTTCGTTGGCATGACAGCAAAAGCATTTTAAAAACTTTCAGTACTTTTATTTTAATGTTTATTCGAATTATTCGGTTCAAATGAAATCCATTATAAAATTTTAAATATGTACTTATTACATTTACAAGAGTTACCCTCTTTTTTATTTGCACCCATCTGTTTTGTAGATGAGAAATGGAAATATTCCTACGTTCATCGGCTTATTGCATTTGAATAAATACTGTCTTTTTTTTTAGTCTTTTTTTAGAATCAAAATAATGACTTTTTGCACGTCATTCTTCAGTAATTTACAGATGGAATGTCATAAAAAATATATATACAAAAGCTCAAAACATTTTTAAAAATGCCTTTGCGGTAAATTCTTGACCATCCTATTAATTTCAAAACTTTGTTAAAATACTGCAGCAACAAAAAGAAATAATTTAATCCAAAACAAACAAATACCCATATTTCTTTGTGAAAGAGAAGCAATGCGACCATCTTGCAAGAACAGAAATCTAGAATTTATTATGTCATAATTGTATGTTTAGGCATGTTTTTTATAAACACAACTTTTCAAAAATACTTCGAGTTGATTTAAATCCTTTTTGATCTTTTGCGGATTACCCATGATCCAAATCTTTCAATTTCACGAATAATCGGGGGGGGGGGGGGGGGGTATGGTGTTAATAAAATAATTCCAATTCTAAGCTCAAAACACTATGGAAAATTACTTAAACCTTGCAATTTAAATTATTCTTAATGGCCGAGAAGAAGATGACTTTTTAGTAGATTTCGAATTTTATACCTGGTTGTCGTATAAATATTAACTCTGAAAACTATCTAACTTATCCTTGATAAGCAGTCAGAGATCCGATATCTGTGTTTTCCTTGTATTTCTCGGTGTCGAATAATAGGCCGTGGGCAAGTTGATTTTTGTTTTTATTTAAATAGAAATAATTAAAATTTAAAAAGAATTAAGAAACGGCTACAATTAAATTTTATTATCAAAAATCAACTTTCTGATTTTTTATTCTTAACTATTACGAAACGTAAAATATGAATTTAAAAAGTAAAAAGTAAAATAAATTATTATAAATCAATTCCTAATGCAACTCGTATCAGTTCTACTGTTATTTTTTTTACCAACAAAAATATTTGCTAAAAATACTAACTGATTATAACAAATTTCAACTTATTAGCCAATACGAATTTTAAGGGAAACAGGCTTTGATTATGAAATTTATTACATTGCAGACAATGGATGAATAAATCTTGAAATCAGCCAAATTTCCTAATCGAAATTTATTAAACATTTGATCTATTCTTCAGTTCTGCATTACAATATCATTGCCCAAATACATCAGCCAAAGTCAGTTGTTCCACTTTAATTACAAGTTTTCACTTTTGTTTGAGTCTTTTCTCCCCATTAAAATTAAAAGAGATTTCGATTAACTGAAACTCTATTATCTGAGTAATATACAGTATCTAAAAGATAATATCTCTGTATATTATCTGAGTAATATACAGTAGATATTATCTTTTAGAGACTTACAAAAATATCTCTTAATTTAAAAGTCAGCATCAAATATTCTTAAAAAGTGGAAATTAAAAGTTTAAAAGTATTTTTATTGCTTCAATGTTAGATAAATTTGTTCTTAACCACTTACATTTCGATATTTTTTCTCATTATATTTAGAGACTTGATGGCCAACGATCCCGTTGTTGTGAATGCATATTACATACCCAGTACAAACTTTATTTGTGAGTATTGACTTGTCTTTTTAAATATTTTTATATAAATTAGAATGCGTTAAAAATTGTAGAAATGCTGTGCATTGGCAAGGATCTATAAACTAAAATACATTTTTATTCTGTCCTTGTCCTCTTAATATCCTTTACAAATATTTTTAAAGAAGTGAATATCATTCAAAAATTGTAATTTGAAAGCCCGTTGATTTTACTAAAATTTATTGCATGATAATTGTAAAACAAAAAAAAATGTGCACCTTGTGGAATGCATAAAGAAACTTAATATGGCAACCCACGTGAAAAATTCGAACTGGTCTTTCTGGGTTGTTTGGAACGATTACCAATCATCGTGAAGATTGATTACGTCATCAATGCCGCCTTTGAACTCAGATAGCGGAGAAAGAAGGCTGTTTAAATTGAACAGTTAAGATATGCGATGATATTTCAAACAAGAAGAATAAAGTCACGATGGCCCAATGGTACGTCTCAGCTTCAGAACTGAACAGTTCCATGTTCAAAATCAGATTTCATCGAACAACCATCTTGTAAACAAGTCAAATGTTCCCTCGCTGGCGTGGTGCGAAGGTTTCGAGAGACAGTGTCAGCTCGCCCCATCTACCCGTGGTTTAAAATTACTAGGTCCCTCCAAAAATAGCCCGAATGTTGCTCCAAAAGGAGACGTTAATATAATAAAAACCAACCAAGGAGTAAAAATTCCCTTCTTTAAAACCAGGTACTCTGTAATATTTTGCTCGTCAGTGCAGTCATCTACGAAGCTGCGATAGGATAGTTTAGTTTAGTTTAGTTTAGTTATATTAACGTCCCGTTTGAAGCAACACTAGGGCTATTTTGGGACGGACCTCGTAATTTTGAACCGCGGTCAGATGACGAGGACGACACCTGAGCTGGCACCCCCCCTCTCCACACCACACCAGCGGAAGGACGTTTGGTCAGGACGGAATTAACGTGCAACAGACCCCCTTACACGACGGTTCTTTGGGGGAATCGGGTCTCGAACCTGAAACCCTCCGGTTCCGAAGCCGAGACCTTACCACCAGGCCACCGCGGCCCCAGCTGCGATAGGAAGGCAAAGTAATCAGAAGAGTATGAATTAAAATCTCCATGGAAAGGAATTTGAACCACTATGCGATGACGCAGTAATAGCGTTTAATAAATGGGCTTATGGACGTGTAGATGATTGATTAGCCATTCAGACATGACAAGCAAATATGAGCTAACTAACTTTATTCAAAATTGGCATATTATATTATATATATACACAAAATGATTAATATAAAAATAGTGATGATAAATAGTGTTCGTTTCAGAAATTCGAAACTAGCACTTTTCGATGATTGTACTTCGCTAAGAAGATGGTACGCAGAAAGAGGAACTGCTATTATGCACCCTAATTCCTCGAATAATATGATTACTCCCTATTACTAAATGCAAACATCTCCTTTGATCTTCCTTCTTAGCTCCCCCCCTCTTCTTTTTTTGACAAAATAACGATTTAGGACGCATGCGCAAAAGCGTTGAAGGTTTTAGAATCCGAAAATGTTCAGTAGTTTAATATTCAAGGGGAGGAGGGGGGGATGGCCAAGCAATGACAAGTTCGAGTTTGTTGGTATTTGAGAATTTAATGAGCAACAATATAATTACGTTAATAATGATGCACAAATTATGATAAACAAATCGATGACAAATTTACAGGATGAGACTACTATAATCAGGTTCAGAGCTAGCGTAAAATTTCGTCTTTTAAACAACACGTCGTAATAGTTCGTCTTCACATCGCCCCGTCTTGGCGACCAGTGACAGCAACTCTGGTTTCCTCCGCCAATGGCGCTACTCATTGGTGGGAAGTGAGGTACCTGGCACCACAGTAATAAGAAAAGAAAAAAAAACAGCGTCTTTATACTGCCCTTTCTGTCGTTATCCTAAATTGCTGATTTCTTCTATATTAATGGGGGGGCGGGTAAAATTTATCGAATTTGTGCCGATGTTATGTTTTTTCTGATTCTATTCTGAATACCACCGCATGATTAGTATTTCAACAAACTTTGATCCCTAACTGCCACTATATGATGTAAAAACTTTAATATGAATTCTAAAACTTAAATAAATTACTTTCACTGTATTTACATAAGCTAATGAAATTGCAAAGCATTGTTGAATATTCATGGCATAATTTATGTTATCTAGTCAACCCTAAAACTCTACATACTCTACTTTGTAAAAGTTCACAAAATGTGTAAATGAGTTTAAAACAGTTTATTACACGATAAATTGTTTTCACAAGCCAAGCATAAGTAGATCTTAAATGTCAATAGCTAAAATTTTATACAAAAGTGGGAAGTAGGTGAATGCAAACTGAACCCATGTAAACACGCAAAGGAGCGTCTCGTTACGGAGCTACGTTTAATTAAAATATTTTCTCGAAAAGATCACACAATATAATAAATTGATAAATTTAATTCCGTTGCATTCTATAAATTGCAATACTTAATTAATTCCTTTATATTTTTTCCGATTTATAAATTTCTATGATTATGTTTTCGTATCTGTTTATTCCATTTACGTTCCTTTTATTTACATGTTTTCAAGTTATTTCGATATAAAATCAGTGTTATAAAATAGAAATGGATTAAAAGTAGTTTTGGAGAAAAAAGTCCTTTATAAAACGGTACTTAATCTCTATTCTTAAATAGAAATATAGTTAAATCTTAATAAGTCAAACCACAATTCAGAACAGTCCATACTATAAAACGGTTTTAACTTCGCTATAAAGCAGCTTACCCTCTGACTTTAACTGCATTCAATTAAAATATTTTTTCTTAAAGACCAAACAATATCATCAACTATTCAGTAAAACATAAAATTCCCAAAATCAACGAATGGTGCATGAAATTTTTCTCAACTCTTATTGAGTTGAAATTTTTCTTAACTCTTATTATTATTAAATAACTCTTATTAAGAACTCGTCTTAAAATACAAATTCAAATAAAGAAGTCAAAATACACAAAAACATTTCAAAATCGTTATATCTCTATAAAAAAAAACAGTAGTATAAAATATTATTTTCATGGGCAAGTATATGGTATGTCAAGCAAGACAGGAAAAATTATCTTTAAGATTTTGAAAATTTAAAGATTAATCATGTGATTGCAATACCGATTATTTTCACAGTGAAGTAAATAAATATCAAAGAAACGAATATTCAAAAGATATTCCGCTTAAGGAGTTATGAAAGTTTTACCCACGCCCATTAAATACTTATAAACCCCAATTTCTATGCATGCAGCTTTACCGGCTGGGATGTTTGGCTATCCGTATTATAAATATGGAAGAATAGAGTAAGTAACTATATCGCTTTTGAACTTTCTTTACTGAACAACATACAGAAGAATCCTCATTTAAATTATATTTCAGCTCTATCAACTATGGAGCTATTGGAACCGTTATTGGACATGAAATAAGCCACGCCTTCGACACTACTGGTAAGTTTTCTTTTAATGTATTTAAACTTTTAAATTCAAAAATATGTTACCTCATACATTTGACTGATACGAAATTTCTGATGTTCAGCTATGCCAAAGAAGTAATTATTTTAAGAGAAAAAAAAACCACTTATACAAACATAAGGATCTCTAGTATCATGATTTCGTATGAATTCAAATATCAGTGTTAAAGTCATGTTCAAAACCGGATATCACTAATTAAAAGACTAAATAAACTCGCAGATCAAAAGTTTAATCCAAGATTCCAAATTTGAATAATTCTCCCTCGAATTCGTTTACTATTATTAATTGTAATTATTTGTTGATTCTCTGTGTTATAAGTTGATACAGTCAATCTATATTACTATTATAAATGTTAATGTTTGAATGGAGGGATGGATGGATGTTTGCTAGTCAATCACGCCGGAACGGCTGAACAGAATTGGATGAAATTTAGCTGAGAGATAGATTATAGTCTGTAATAGGACATAGGCTACTATTTATTCCATTTAATTGAGTGATTAATTGTTTATTAATTAAAAACTAACTTTCTCGCCAAAAATCGCCAAATGAGTAAAGCTTCAGGGTGGGGGTTTTTTCCACGCCAATGAGATTAGGCTTAACATGATTTTTACAATTATTTCAAACGATTCTGTTTATTTTCATAGTGTTCGATACATTTAAAATTAAACATTGTTAATGAATCGATCTTTCGGATTCATTCTGAGGTACTTTTGAATTAAAATAAAACAGAATAAAGGAAATTAAAAATTTATAATCTATATTGTATTACCCCAAACGGCGTAGAAAATTCATATATTTGTGTTGCCCCAATTGGCGTTGAAAATTCACGCATGCGCAGGAGTAACAGAAGATAAAGCCATTGATGCTATAAATTCCAATCTAGTACGAAGTCGCGGGTAAAAGTTAGTTTTACATATGTTCGTTCCTAAGCTTATATATAAAGGAATAACTTATCTATCTAACAAATGAACCAACTGATACACACCAACACAGGAAGATGAGACAATTCATGTCCTCAAATACAGTAAATTAAGATTTCGAATAATCTAAATTAGTTGAAAGATATTGTTGACCGTTGGGTAAGGCCGCGAATGCCTTGCACGATATTGGCGGTATAAATAGCGGTAGAAATAGATACATTTATCGTACAAGATATTTGTTCTCAACTACAACATATCACTCTTGTCATCCAGCCTATGCTCAAAATTGGAAACAGTAGTTAAATTCTTAAACCGTCAATGAATTTACCTCGAAATGTTGCAGCAACATTTTGCATTCATTTAACATCGATGCTTGTTTCTTTTTTTCCAGGCCGAAATTTCGACCATTTGGGCAATTTGAGAGAATGGTGGACGAACGGAACCAAAGTGAAATTCCTAGAAAAAGCAGAATGTTTTGCGCATCAGTACAATAATTACAAAGATTTGCTTTCCCCTGTTACGGTAAGTTTTGGGGAAAATGCATTATCATCTGTACATAGTAATAATCCACGAGGAATAATCAGACATCTTCATGGACTAATTTCAAACTTGCGACAGACACTTTTTGAAATGGAAACAGGTCGCACACGCGCTTTTCGTATATCTTTCAATGGTACTAATAAAATTGGCAAATGAAAAGCAAGCCACTCTTTTCTAAAAATTTGCACACATTAAATGGTGCGTACCTTTGATGAAAGATTAAGACGTTGCTGTATTTTCAGCAATACGTCATTCGAACAGACAGTATTTAATATAGTACTACATAGAAAGTTGAAACAATAAAAACTCGTTCTAATTATGTTGGAAAATGTTATTAATTACAAGGCAGCGTAGAAAAGGACGGCAAAACTTATATCAGACACAAGATGCAGGGCGATTCAAATTAAAGTATCCCTATTTGGGACGCCCTGGTGTGAGAACCAATCAACATAATCCCTTCATATTTAGAAGATATAATTTTCAAGTAATGGGAAATGGATTGATGTAATAAAAAAATAGTTCGAAAAAAGGCCACTAGGTGAAATGTGGCGCGGCAATCTGTTTCAGTTCATGAGTATGAAACACAGATCCAACAATAAAGGACAAAATACGAGGTAAGAATGTAATAAACTTTACTACACAATACAAAATTTCATTGCTACAGAAATTTCAATGGTAGTAACAAAAGGAAGACAGCAAAAACAGCAAACAAAAGTTTTGCAGATGTTTTTTAATGTGCTCATCTTGCTTCAGGCTAATAAGGTTACACCGTGTTATAGCATGAATCACAGGGGTCATTTTTTTTTTATTGCACCAATCATTTCCTCATTGCCTGAAATGTATATCCTTCAAATATGAAAATGTTACGTCGATTGTCACTCTCGCCAGGGGATCTAAACAGGATACTTTCATTTGAATCACCCTGTATGTCTCAACTGCTGAAACATATCAACATCATTCATTCTAGAATCTATATTAAATGCATCTCATCAGAAATTACATTTCATTAATTTATTACTAGTATAAGTTTAAAAATGTTTATAATAACACTTCACATGCATTTTTATTTTCTGCTTTAGGTTGATGGGATTTTAACTATCGGGGAAAACATAGCAGACAACGGAGGCGTAAGGAACGCCTTTAAAGTAAGTACGCAAATGATAATATAACATTTCATTAAAAACCTGCTGAATTAGTTTATCAGAAATATCTACTGGAAAATAAATTTCTGATTTTTCCAAAAATATGTATATCCCCTCCACTAGTATTTATTTCTCTAACAGTCAAAGTCAATCAGTGATAGAAAAAAAAATCAGTAGATTAGTCTTTCGTAATGTAAAACTCGGTTTTTCACTAAGCATTAAGTAGTAAACCATAAAATAACGTATATGACACTCCAATGCGGCCAAAAAATTCTTATCAACTGTTATTAATTGCTGCTTTGGTTTAATTCTTCATTTGAATGAACAATATAATTCGATAAAGCAGGCAGAAACATTGTTATACGAAAACGATTATGAGACGATAGCTCATGAGTTCGGTGAATTTCGATTATGTCTACACTTTTATATGCTTATTGCATTCAAGAAACTACAAATTAAAAAAATTAAAGTAATATTTATGAAACTCACGTATAAAGTAAATATTTCCTGTGTCAAAAGGAAGATACATATTTTTAGCGCTCACTAATGATGCTACACCTAAAACACGAATTAACCTAAACAAATTAGAAATATATATTATGTTTAAATTGCAAAAAAATAGAGAATGAAATGAAGACTTTTTCAACGGACAGACAGGGAATCAAACCAGATATTTTTTCTGTGAGGGGTCTGACTTTCATCCAAGTATTGACCCCTCGTGACCCGAAATTCCCAAGAAATTGAGGCTTTTCCAAAGACAAAAATGAATAGCAATAAAGCAATTATATTAAAATTCGGCAATAATAAGCAAAATATTATTTTAAAATACAGATTAAAGTAAAACCACAAAAAAATTGAATCAAACCAATTACAATAAGACAATTATCAAACTATATAACCAAAATTTGTTAATCTATACTTATAATAAAGCTCAATGTGTGTGTGTGTGTGTGTGTGAGTGTGTGTGTTGGCGCTCTACAGGCCAGACCATTCAACCTACAGCTACCAAATTTGACACGTGTATACCTTGGAGGCCGGGAATGTGCACCTGGGGGGTATTTTTTCGAATTTTTAACTATAATTTTATTTATTTAAAAATTAAGCGAAATTTTGACGTGTTTCTGCTATAACTTCCGAAAAAATTACCGCACAAAAAAGATTTTTACATGAAGTTAAAGATCAAAAATTTATCATTTAAATGATACTAATGCTTTAATCTTAAAATTAAATTTCTATTTTTAATGAATTTTTAAATAAATATTTTAACTATGTTTTTCAATAATTTTTTTCGTACAAAATAAAAATTAAAATTAAGCACGTTTCGCATTCATGGTAAAAAATTAGCTTTTTTCAAAGTGATGCCATCACATTGATTAAAGCTCCAATTAAAAATTAATTAAATCTTTTTGGAAATGAAATCTACAAAAATATAATTTTCGGCACGTGTCTGTAGGAAATGAAGCAAATATGAAATATAATTTTTTCTAAAAAATAAATTCAAGAAAAATTCTTTTATGATCTTTTACACTCTCTATACAGCTTGGTTATTTAGTCCCGGACCCATTTTGATGTTTTAATGACTCATAAAATAATGAAGATATAAACAAACTTAGGGCATTTATTGATGGAATAACTCATATTTTCCTTTTCAGGTTTGAATATTTTTACTTTTGTAAATATCGTCTGCGCGTGTGGTTAATTTCAGATCATTTCATTTTCCAGTCTAAATATCTGTACTTTCCTAAATATCGTCTGCTTATTAATTGCATTTTTCTCTCTTTTGTTTTTGGCAACTATTGCAATGTTATGTTTACTTTTGATGTGTTTGTTCTATGTAGTAATTATAATAAAGCTCAATGTGTGTGTGTGTGTGTGTGTGTGTGTGTGTGTGTGTGTGTGTGTGT
>JAPMOR010055600.1:0-16260 GCA_026543865.1 Argiope aurantia | reverse complement strand
ATGGCAAAAGGTGTTGAACCAGAACGGCCAATATATAATTTAATAAAATATTGGTTTATTATACGAAAACTGTCTGTCATTTCCACAAAGAAAAAAAAACGAAATTACTTTCCGAACAACCCAATATTAACTGAACTCTGAACACAGTGAATGATCGACCTTCTGCTTTTATACTAACAGAGAAAGTTCCAGAATACTTTTCTGGGGACAGTAAGAAAAGTACAGAATACTTGTCTGGTAAACTAAAGAAATGTCCAGAATCTTCTGGAACAGGAAATAAAGGAAAACATAAAATCAAGTAATTAAATATATACACAGACCGCGAATCGCATTGTCTCCAGCGGGATTCGAACTTACGATCTCTTGATTAAGAGACCATTCGGCCATGGAGAGTCGACTGCCTCTTTTCAATGCGGCAACTACGCAAATAAATTCTAATAAGCTAGTTCTTTTTTCAGAATAGCAATGCAATTTGCATTTGAAACAGAAACAGAAGTTTTTCTATTCTTATGCAGCAGGACAGACAAGAGAGACAGAATTCAACAATAAGAATGAATTTTGACTAATTTCAAGTGGAAATAATACGCCATCTTTATTTGCGAATTTTTATGCGATAGCCCAGTTTTAGATTTTATTCTTTGTGAGATTGTATTAATTTCGAGTATTTAAAAAATGCATTTTTTTTTTTTATAAAACGTGAAAAATATTTGTACTTTTGTGGCAGTTAGAAACACCACTTCTACAGGAGGTGTAAACAAATCAAGGATAGAGAAACTTTTTGCAAAGTCTCTGGATCTTTGTTTATAAGCCTTTGTTTTGCAAAGCACCTGGATCTTTGTTTGATTGTTTCATATATGCATCAAATCTGATACATATATGAAAGTGGAGTTTGAGTTTGATGGAATTTACTGTCGATAAAACTATTTCTGATTATGCAGCGCCAACCGTAAGGTATATGCAAACGTATGGGTCATAAAAAAGGTGCATGGTCACATTTTAAATGGTAATTCAAAACCTCTGCTCAATGTTAGAAATACTCTACTCTAGAAAAAAACTGTTGTATAGATTTGGAGCATTAAAAGAGAATGAACAAAACCCATATAAGAGAGAAGAAACCGATCATTTTTAAAAAGGTAAAAAGATAGGGATGAGGAGATTTGTTAAGGATGTATTTTAAAACAAAGTGAGGAGAATGAAAACATTGAACTCATTGAGAATTAAAACGTGGGCACTCTATAAGAACGTGTCGAACTGTCAAAAGGCATTGTCATAATGTACATCTTGGGGCGGGCTCCCCCAACAACAAAAGTTTATGTGTAAGTCTCGTATAACGAATTCTTAAACGTAATAATTGTATCCAGTTTTCTGCTAGGTAAACTGGGCCAAAATTCGATGGAGTATTTAACAGAACGAAGCTTATTTACCTCTTTTCTGTCCCGTTCTGATTGCCATTCCAAATTTAGAATGGTTTTTATATATCTCTTGATGTCGTTAAAAGGAACAGGGGTCATTTAAAGCCTTGTAGTAGTAAACAGAGGTATATGGTAGGCGGCAGAATTGAGTTGTTTTTCTCCTACTCCCCCCCTTTTCACTCCCCTTCTCAGTTGAGTTGTTGTTTCCTCCTTCACCTCCTTTACTCCTTGAGTTGAGTTGTGCTCCTCCTGTTTCCCCCTCCCCCCTTTGAGTTGAGTTGTTTACATCTTGCATCCGTATTACGACATCCAGGAGTTGAGTTGTTATGTGCTGATGTGAACAGAAGGTGAGTGACGTCATCCAAGTGGCCAGCCTAGAAAGTTTCAAAGCTCCTTAATTTCAATTAGATCAATTATTAGTAATCTTAATTATAACTAATTACTATTTTTTAATTAATTTGATTAATCTAATGAACTTATTTTAATTGAACTTACTTGTGTGATTTTTCGAGGCGAGAACTTAGCAAAATTTCGTTTACCCACAGCCATATTCGAACCCGGGTCCATCGACTCCGAAAGCGGGAACACAGACCACTATACCACATGTGACTCCATGAAGCGATTTAAAGATAAACTATTTGAATATTACGTCACGTATTTCAAATGATTCCGTCTATTGGTGAAAATTGCAACAAATGTTTAAAAAGACGTAGAGATGAGTTGTTTGTTCCTGTCCAACTAAAATGAAGCTACGAATTCAAAGGAAGAGAAGTTTGTGACGTCATATTTGGGAACTCAGGCATTGTTTAGTAGCAACAGGTATGTGATCATGTTTGAGCAGGAAAGGACAAGCGATTCCCAAAGCCAGTTGATTTGGAGAGAGGTCGGGACACGGTTTCATCCCAGTAACATCACGGAAAGAGACCATTTCGGTGGTCCTGGAGTTGTCATATGGGGAGGCATTATGATGAACGGGCGGACTGAGCCACGACCCCCGATAGACAAGGCCTCTGCGGCTTTCCGTGACGTCACAACGAGACGGTACACTTCATTCCCTTAACCTCACGTCTCCGCGCGTTAGTGAGCGAAGAGAAATCACTTTTCCCTTGTTAATATCATTTCATATACTTCCATATCATGCAATTCAACACACATATATTGTAGAATTCATTAATAATTAAAATGCAGCCGCTCTCCACATCACCCTGGAGGTACGGTGCTTGGTATGCATTACCTTTTTTGCATTATGTGCAGGGCAGGTTTCCCAGTAGGTGTATCTTCCCTAGATTTAATACTATTATCTTCATTCACTACATCATTAAAAATGCCTTTGCCATAATCATGTACTTCTTCTTCATTCACTACATCATTAAAAATTATATCTGTTGCGAAATATTTTTGATTAGAAAATTTCAAAATTTCTTCTTCATATATGGTACATAAATTTTTAAATTATAATATAAAAAATACACTTGCAATGCTTTTGTTAATTAAATTCAAAACAATTCCATACAATAATGGTTTTATGAATATTTGCCGTGGCGTCAACTCCAAGAAAGAAATAAAAACAATATTTCACGAAACAGTATTCTATTCAAAAAATATCCAATAAATCTTTGAAACATTAGAAGAGCTTTCTTATTTAACTATATATTTTATCATTACTTTGTTAGAAATATCTTTACTAAATTTATCAAATTTTCTTTCCTTTCCGGTTTCAGAAGAGCTTTTCAAACTATTATGTAACTATTCAATAATGCATTGACTGCAGACCAGATTACCAATTTATAAACATTTTCCGCTTTATGTCCTGAAATGCCTTTGCCATAATCATGTACTTGTTCTTCATTCACTACATCATTAAAAATTATATCTGTTGCGAAATATTTTTGATTAGAAAACTTCAAAATTACATCTAAAAACTTGAATCTTTTGTCGGTTTCAGATGATATCAGTGGTTTTTTATTTACATTATTTTCACGGATTCCTGTGAATGGAGTTTTTACATTAACAATATCCCACCACCTATTTATTATTCTTATATATTCTGCTGTTTCTTTGTAGAGGGGAAAATCATATTTCTCTCCCAAATTCATTAGACTTTCAGGTATAAATGTATTGAAAATTTTAAGTACTAATTTGACATTTTGTTTTTCTAAATTATTGGGCTCCAATGCTTTTAAGGATAAATTGTATGCATATTTAACGATGTTATTCTTTTCAGTTTCATACAATAATTTTAATGTTTTGAAGGATGCTGTATTAAAGTCTACTTTATTGTCAGATTTACTACAAGAACCCTGGATTATTTATCATTAGAGTGAATAACATTATCATTACTTTCCAGAGAATTTTTAATGCAATCTTGTGAATTTTTTTCTGAGGTGGTTTCTTTAAAATTAGGGTAAAACATACACTTATCAACATTCTTTTGATTGATCCAGTTATTGCGAATGTTCTTCAATAAATGGACAGTATCGATCATGAAAAAAGAGGTCGTTCGTTATCTACCGGATGAGGATAAAGAATTGAATATGAACGCGAAGGAGAAGCGAACTGAGACATTGCTTTTTGATTGACTGAATTGTTGTCTGTTACTACACATATCACTTTAAAACCAATGTTTTCTAATCCAATAATAATTTTTTTTAATGAATGCATGTAAAACGTCTGCTGCTATTTTATTTACAGGAAGAATGTGAACAACATCTTTATATGACGATGAAATACTATTTATCATGAAAGTCACAACACTTGTGGCGGCATTTTCTAAATTGTAACTGAAACCTGATATATTTCCCCCTTTGTAATCAAAGTAGGGTTTGATGTGCATCTCATCTATTTGAAGAATCACATTTTTATCTGCAGATACTATGAATTGTAATTTCTGCTTAATGTATCTTAAGAAATGCAATTCGTTCTGCTCTGACTGAGGGCAGGTGTTGATAGGAATGCATATATTTCTCAAAGTTACAGGATGAGGTAACAAAATATAGCCAGACTTTCTGACAAATCTATATGCATGCGGAGCCATTGAATAAAATAATGAGCAAAATATCATCATTTCAGTGGAGTATCTTTTACTGTGCTCATTTTAAATAATCAAGGCAGATTGCTCTTTAATAAATGCTATAACATTCGTTAAATTTTCTTGGGTTATATTTAAACTATCCATATGAATCTGGGAAACAATATCAGAATTCAGCAATGAATTATTTGTCTTCATTTCTGGCAGATGCTCTAATATTTCATTTAAAGTGTTGATGTTATTGATTATTATAGATAAAGAAGAAATGTTTGGAATATTTGACAAGCTTGTTTTTCCAACAAAAGCTGACAACTCTAATAAATTTTTTATTACAACAGACAATGCAATTTCAAGACCAGAACTTAATTCAATATTCACGAATAAAATTTTGTTTTCTTTATGAATGATATGCCAGAAATTTTTCAAATTTACTAAAGAAATGCGCTGCTTTAGTTCTTCCAAATTTTTAAATTCTCTTGTCTCATCGTATTTCTTTTTTTCTGTTATGCTTTCCTGGAGAGCTTTCTCTATATATTGTTGCTCCCATTTCATCTTTTTTATTTCTGGATTTTCCCTATGAAATGTTGAAGATAAAATGTATGTAAGAGGCACAATTTGGCATCTGAGATGGAATTGCTTCAATCACTAGTCTCGGATATTTAAGAGGGGCACTTAATAATTTTCCTGACTTCGAATCAAATAGACTAGTTTCTCTTTCAATATCATTTTTTTAAAAATGTAATTCACAGACCTACAGTAAAGGAAATTATTCGTGAATATTGACTTCCTTTAATGTTTAATTTAAATACAGTAACAAATATACAACATAAAACAAATATAACTATTATTGTTTACTCTTATGCTTTTATCGTTATGTTATATAATAAAATTTAACTATATAAACGTAATTATAGATATAATAGTAAACAAAGCATGTAAACATAATTACGGCAAATATTATAATTATTATTGACAATAATACAGCCTACATTACAGCATTTTATGAAATAATTCTTTTCATAATGCACTTGATTAAAATCACGAATAATGAATATTACTGAGCTGTTAAATTTCTAATGTGAGAATAAATTATTTTTCATTTAGAAACATTAAGCATTAGTTTAAAATAATTAAATAAGCTTATGCTGCGTCGGATAAAATCCTTCACAATGTATGGCAACCATTTCTTTTTAAGCTCTTCATTTTTATGAAAGGCAAAAACACTTACTTGGGCCATTCCTGTAATTTCCATTACAGTTTGGAACACAACAAATCAAAGGCATTTCTATTCCTTATTTTTAGTAATCCAAATGATTTTTCTTGCAAATAAGAAATGGCGCTTTCCGTCTACTCAAACACAGGAGGGCCACTGGCTAAAACATGGCGTGGGTGGAAAAGAGTTCGTTTCTTATCAGTAAACTTGAAGAGGGTGAAATTCCTCCCTCGGTTCCCCAATTCGCACCCACTCGTGTAACCTCTCGGGACGACGTCATTACTTTCTGTGACGTAAGTATTCAGGCCTTGTCTATCGGGGGTCGTGACTGAGCTCCACGTTTTCGACAGAGGTTCTGTAATTGGAGATCGCTATTGTCAGGAGGTGATCCTTCCCCATGTGCGTCTGTTCCGAGGTTGAGTTGAGTTGTGTTTTCTGGCGCAAGAGCCATGCTTGGCCATGCTGCGCCAATCTAATGGTAAAATTATTAAAAGTTTTTAATAAATGAATCCTCTATAAACCAAGATCAGCGGTATAAAGATAAAAACACATGAAACAGACACAAATAAACAGAATAAAGATGAAACAGACACGAATAGAATCGAAACTATGATTCATGAGAATACAAAACAAAGAAGTAATTCATTGAATCTTTTAAAATCACTAAAGGAGAACAAATATGCTAAATGCAAGTGAAAAAATTAATAGCTTTTAAAAAATTAAAAATATTTGGGTGGTATTTTTCACCCACCAGGTCTTGTAATGTTAAAGATTCTGAGTTAAAGAAACGAGAACGATAAGAATTAAAAACAGGACATTCAATTAACACATGTTGAACAGTAAAAGGAACTTTGCAACTGTTGCACATAGGCGAATTTTCTCCAAATATGAGATGTTTATGGGTGAAGCGCGTATGCCCTATACGGAGACGAGTCAATTGAACATCCATCTGCCGTATAGGATGAACAGGCCATAAAGCAATGTCCGTTTTAATGAAATGCAATTTATTTTGGATCTGCAGATCCCATGAAATTTGCCAGTTAGAACATATGTGGTGAGAGATGAACCTTTTAATGTCACAAAAGGGAATTCCTATGCTTAAAAAGGTTGTTGCAGATTTTGCAGCCAAGTCTGCCCTCTCATTTCCCAAGATGCCGACATGACTCGGAACCCAACAGAAAATGATTTGAAATCCATCATTCTGCAGCAGTCTCAGAGTAAACAAAATTTTAATAGCAATCGGATGTATCCGATTGTCGTAATGTGAAAGTGTCTCCAAAGCACTCATGCTATCAGAATAGATAATAAATTTACGCTGAGTCGAGGGTGAAATTTTCTGTAGAGCACAAAAAATTGCCACCAACTCAGCAGTAAAAACGGAGCAGCAATTATGAAGACGGTGGCTCAGTGTATCAGATGGAAATATTATGCCACATCCGGCATGACCATCCGATTTCGAGCCGTCCGTGAAAATTGGATCAAAAGAAGAATATCGATAGCGATGGTAGGAAAATATCTGTTGGAAAACAACAGGCGCAGTTGAGGATTTATCGAATCCAATGAAAGGATTCAAGTAAGAAAATTGTGGGATATCCCAGGGTGGTATACTATAGATGTCAATAGCTTTAACACGAATCGTGTTAAGGTCCGAGTCATGCAGGAGCAATTTGGCTCTTTCACAAAATGGAAGGATGTGAGAAGGACGGGCATCATAAAGTCGACGAAGACTTACTGGCAATGACATTTGGTTCAAAGGATGTTTCGGAACAGATTTCGTTCGAAAATAAAATGTGGTAGACAATTTCTGTCGCCTTAAAGAAAGGGGCAGTTGGTGACATATAACATGGAGGCTTTCAACTGGAGATGTACGGAACGCACCAGAGCAAATACGCAATGCAGAATGATGGACGGTATCCAGTCGCCGCAAAACAGATGAGCGGGCGGAACCATATATCATGCATCCATAATCTATCCGGGAGAGAATGATTGCCTGATAAATCCGGAGAAGGGAGATTCGATCGGCACCCCATGATGTTTTTGAGAGGACCTTTAAATCTGTTCCGAGGTGCCATTGGATCAGACTTCGTTTTTATGGATGACAATGCACGGCCACACAGGACTCATGCTGTTGAGGAGCTCCTGGAAAGAGAAGATATCACTCGAATGGATTGGCCTGCTTGCTCCCCTGATTTAAATCCGATAGAACATGTGTGGGATGCTTTGGGGAGACGCCTTGCGGCACGATTACATCCTCCTGGGAACACCCAACAACTTAAACAGATGCTGATTGAGGAATGGGCACTCTTACCTCAAGAACTGTTGGACAGTCTGGTGCAGAGTATGGGGAGACGGTGTGAAGCAACCATTGCAGTAAGAGGAGGGCATATCCCATACAAAGGAACATCTGCTTGCTGTTCTTCGTCTTGGACAGACAATCATGTGTAACGATACTATGAGTTCAATAAAGCCTTTTTTGTTTGATTCCATAATGTATGCATTGTATTCATTTCTGCGCAACTATGCTTTCGTCATTCTTTCAGAACAAAATGTTGTATCTCATTTCTGAATTTCATGTCTCTCAGATGATTTCTCGTGAAGTTATGGCAAAAAACATACCTGTTGCTTAAGTTTTGCACACCAGTGTAGATTTAAATGCAGCGAATAGATTTTTTTTTTGTATACAGCTTTCAAACTACACATTTTTCAGCGCGTGTACAGAAAACACCCGTTTCATCCAAGCATCCCCTAAGAATGCCAATCCCTAAACAGCAACAAAAGTTTAATGCTCTGTTTTTTCACTGCGCCATCTGTTGACGTTCAGGTGAATCACCATCCTCCGTGGCGCGGCATGTCGACACCGGTAGTGCAAGGAGTTTGTTAATGGCTCTTTTGGCAGGTCCTGATGAAGTACTAAGCAGGGAAACTCTAGGTATACTATCAGTTCCGGGGAGGATCTCCAGGATACGCGCCAGTGGCCAGGATAATGGAGGCATGCTGTCAGCTTGAATGACGAGATCTCCGACACTCAAAAGAGGGCGATGTTGATGCCACTTCCGTCTGGCTTGCAAATGGTGAAGAACGTCTCTAGTTCATCTGTTCCAAAATTGATGTTTTAACTGTAAAAGACTTTTACATATGCAATAAAGACTAAGATTTTGATTAGTGAGATCAGTTCCTTCAGTTTGATGGATGACTCCCAGACACCACCGAAATTGGGAGCATATGGTGGGATGAATTTCCAACTGATGTTTCTCACAGTCAGGAAATTTTGTACAGACTGGTCTTGGACTAACTTGAATAATTGCTTTAGATAATTATCTGAACCTATGAAGTTCGATCCATTATCTGACAGGATATCAATGGGATGGCCACGTCGTGCTATAAATCGTCGAAGTGCGGCTAAGAATGCTTCCGTAGATATACTGGACACGAGTTCTGATGAACTGCTCTAGTCGCTGTGCATATGAATAAACAAAGGTAATACTTGAATTGGGTAGCTATTCTGAGATGCTGACATTTTGTGACTAACGGTCCTGCGAAATCTATCCCAACTTTTTCAAAAGGACGAGATTTTTTTATTTGACTACTTGGCAAACCTCCCATCTTAGGGTTCGAGGGTTTCGAATTCAATTGACAGCAGACGATACAACGTTTGATTTCTCGACGAACCGTGGAACGACCATCAAGAATCCAGAATTTTTGTCGAATGCGAGATAAAACCAATTCTGGTCCAGCATAGAGACTGAGTTGGTGAAAATGTCTAATTATAAGGGGAGTTATATGATGTTTTTTGGGGATGACTATCGGAAATTTTTGATCATAAGGTTGAGTCGGATGTTTAGAAATTCTACCTCCAACTCTGAGAATTCCCTCTTTATCCAAAAATATATTTCGGGGGAGTAATTTACAAGATTTGGGTATGGGTTTGTTCAATTTGAAACATTTAATTTCCTGGTAGAATTCAGCTTGCTGAATGAGTTCATCTAGATTTTTAAGTGAAGATTCTACTTCTTCTGCTTGAAGGAACCCTACTGATTTAGAGGTTGAACTGGTAGCTTTTCAATTTTGAATAAAACGTTTAACCCATGCAAATACTCTTATAAGTTTGGTGCAAGATGAAAATTTGAGTAGCACGTCTTTCAAAGGATTTCTGTCCACATTTACGGAAGTAGGTTCCGGCACGGACTCTGGCTGATCTGAGTTGGTAGTTAGCACTTCTAAGGACGGTACAAGAGGATAAAAATCTTGTTAGATCCAATTAGGGCCATTCCACCAATAAGATGCATTTTTTAGTTGCTCTGGAAGAAGTCCTCGAGTAGCACAATCGGCTGGATTGAGTTTATCAGGAATGTGATACCAATCAGACACTGAAGTTAAATTTAAGATATCGTTAACCCGAATCTGAATGAAAATATTCCCTTTACTTGGGAGTTTATTTATTCAACCTAACACGATTGTTGAATCTGTCCATAAATATCGCTCTTTTATGGGGAAAGATAGTGCTTTTTCGATGGCAGTTTTTAGCTCAGCAAGTACAAGTGCTCCGCGAAGTTCCAACCTTGGGATAGTAAGCTGTTTTATAGCAGCAACACGAGTTTTAGCACTTGAGAGATACTTGATTATGTCTAGATTTCAAATAGACAACGGCAGCGAATGCTTTTGTAGATGCATCGCATAAACCGTGTGATTGGATGTCAGAATTATTGTCGACTCCCAAGAATCGAGGAACTGAAATCAAGTTTAGATTATAGCTTTGTTGTTTAAATATTGTAAAGGTTTCTAGAATGGTACGAGGAACAGGATGTTCCCAAGCGGCTTTCGATTTCCATAGTTCCTGCAACATAATTTTTAATATGATTACAGAAGGTGAAAACAATCCCAGCGGGTTGAATGTTTTAGCAATAACTGATAGAAGTTGCCTCTTTGTATTTACGATTTCTCCATCAGCAATTCTAACTTGAATCGAATCTGTTAAAAGATTCCAAAAAATACCTATACCCTCTGTTTTACTTCTTCATCGCACAACGAATGTATAAATTCTGTAGCTAACAAGGATTTATCCAAATCTTTCAAAATAATTTTATGGCTACTAGACCATTTTCGAAGACTAAATCCCCCTGATTTCATTAAGTTTTGAATTTCGGCAATAATGGCCTTAGCTTCTTCAGTGTCGGCTCCTCCCAACAAAGCGTCTACATAAAAATGATTTTTAGCATAACGTGTGGCGATTGGAAAAGTTTGTTCCTCCTCTACATACAACTGTTCCAATGTTCGCAACGCTAAAAAAGGCGCACAGGATGTTCCGTAAGTTAGAGTTTGAAGTTCGTAAGAGATTAAGGGATCCGATGGAGTTGATCGCCAAACGATTCTTTGATATTTACGGTCATTAACGGCAATTAGAATTTGACGATACATCTTTTCGATGTCGTCTGAGAAAGCTACACGGTATGATCTAAATTTGACTAAATGAGAGAAAATATCAGTTTGTAGTTTAGGTCCTATCAGCAGGATATTATTTAATGATTTTCCATTACTTGTTTTAGCTGAAGCATTAAAGACGACCCGGCACTTAGTAGTACTGGAGTTGTCATTTTGAATCATGTGATATGGGATATAACAATTTGGCGATTCTTTCTCCCTGTCAATCGAAATTGCCTTCATATGGCCAAGCGACAAGTATTCCTTCATGAATTTATTACATTTTTCTTTTAGTGGTGGTTTTTGGTTGTCTATTTTCTAAGATATAAAATAGATATATAGCTCTTTCTTTGCTTTCCCCAAGAATTTTGTCGTCTTTGAATGGAAGGCTGACTATAAATCTGCCTTCATCATTTCGACAAACCGATTGTTGATAGAATTCCTCGCCCGGATTATATATTTTTTCAACTGGGACATTCGGAGGGATATTTTCAATTGACCAGAATTTATTTAACTGGTCACACAAAATTGAATGAACCATCGAGCCGGGCATTTGTGAAGTATAGATTTTTCGACTTAAAATATATCTCAGTTTAGTTGAAATTGTAGTTGGAGTTCCTGAAGGTTCAAAAATGGGAAGTCCATCGATTAGGATTACATCACAAATCACAATCCCAGTGAAGCTTCGATAAAAACCATAATTACGGTCTGGCATAAAACTGTTATTGAGAAAGCCCTGCTCTGTGGTGCTAGTAACTAGGGCGGGGCTCTTACTAAAATCCAGATATTGAAGCTCCACTCAATTCAAAGGATATTTTTAACCAGATTCACCCGGGCATACCGAACGACATCCACCAATGTCTTATATATAATAACGTAATCCCTCCTCTTTATACAGTGTCCAAGGCGGAATTTTTGAAATTTCAGATCTGGATTGCCAACTCATAAAACCATAACGGCATAATACACAATATTAATTTGGACAGAAACATAAATATTAAAACTATCCCCTCTGAAAATAAAATTATCCTTTTTCCCCGAAAATATATTAATCACTACCTACGAAATTTGCACAGATGGCTCAAGAATAGATTTGGAAACTGGCTTTGCCGTCTGTGTATTTAATAATAAAATAAACATCGAAAACCACACTTTTAAACTAGCTTCATATAAATAAATATTTCAGGCGGAACTGGCCGCTATAGATTTTACGGCCAAATGGACTGTCAGGGAAACCAAGAATTGTTGTTGTTGTTGTTGTTTTGAATTTTTTTGGCGCAAGGGCCATATTTGGTCATGCTGCGCCAAGCATATGGTTTAAAATCATAGTACATAAAAAATTTGCTTCAGGGAAACCAAGAAAGTTAACATTTTTACTGACAGCCTGTCATCAATTTCCGCCTTAATGAGTGGCAATTTCAGATCGGACTACATAAACAAAATTAAAACCAATAAGATTTCCGCCAAAAATAGGGTCGGCCTCTCATGGGTGAAAGACCATGATAGAAATATAGGTAATAAACTGGCCGACCAAAAAGTAAAAGAGGCCACAAAGCACGGGATTCCCATCTCTATTCCCGCCCCTTACTCCTTTTTAAAAAGAAAAATTAAATCTTGGATCCAGGATTGGATTGGATATGAATTTTAGTGGCACAAGAGCCATATCTGGCTAAGATGCGCCAAACATTGATTAAAAACGTAAAACCATATATGTAAAATTTTTAAACATACGCGCTGCGATGCAAGAAAAACATGAAACAAATGTTAAAAAGCAAAGAATAAGGAATAAAATAGCGAAATATTAGAATTTCAAATGAAATCTAAAGTTTATATAAACATCTCAAATAACTATCTCAAATAAACATCTGAATAATAAGGCTAAAATATGGAGAAAATACTTAAATTTTTGATAAAAATCAAATACGTCTAAGGAAAGCAAACAACTGCGGGTGAGGCCTTTTCCCCAACAAATCTTTTAGATCTACAACAGTAGTACCAAAAAAATATAGAAGAAAGGGATTGAAATCAAAACATTCCATCAAAACATGATCTACCGAGTCTGGCACTCCGCATGAGGAACACATCGGTTCCGGTTCTCTAAACAACAAATGCTTGTGAGTGTAACGAGTGTGCCCAATTCAAAGGCGAGTCAGCCTCAACTTTCAAACTCGCAATACTCTTCCATATAATTGCGAATTCAAGATATTTGAACTGAAAAATGCTATATCCCTAGATACCAGTCCTGGCCCAGATGGAGTCACAAACAGTATGCTGCGCCATTTGAATGAGGTATCGCTCCTTAATCTAATGCATCTGTTCAACAGAATATGGAATGAGCAGAGTTTCCCATATCAATGGCAAGAAGCGCTCGTGATTCCCATTCGAAAACCAGGGACAGACCTGCAAACCCTATGCACTACAGACCTATCGCCTTAACAAGTGTTCTTTGCAAAACACTAGAGCCTATGGTCAATGCCCGTCATATCTTTGAATTGGAGAAAGAGCATGCATTCCACAAATGCAAAGTGGCTTCCGAAGGGGTCGCTCAACTGTTGACAATATCGTCCATCCGGATACCCAAATTCGCAATGCTTTTGTACCAAGAAACCATCTCTTCTCCATTTTCATTGACATAGAGATGGCATACGACCGTACATGGCGTTATGGAATCCTTCAGAGACTTTTTGATTTGGATTTTAGGGGAAATCTTCCTGTTTTTATTCGAAATTTTTTAACTTCTCGAATCTTTCCAGTACGTATGGGCAATTTACTTTCAGATCCTTTTACTCAAGCTGAGGGCGTACTGCAAGGGAGCGTTCTCAGTGTTACACTTTTTATCATTCATTTCAGTGACATCCTTAACCACTTACCACCATCCGTGCAAGGAAATTTATATGTTGATGATTTGCAGATCTTGTGTCAGGGTTCTAATATGCATTTAATTGAGAAGCAGCTTCAAACCTCTATTACAAAATTAGTTGCTTGCTGTGATGAGAATGGACATACTCTTTCAGCTGAAAAGAGTAGATGCGTTTATTTCTGTAGAAAGCGAAGCATTCACCCTGAACCGTTAATCTCTATACGGAACAATCCAGTACCTGTCGTGAATGAGATGCGTTTCCTAGGAGTGCTTTTTGACCGTATACTCACTTTCCTACCACATATCTAGATCTGCGGAAGAGATGTGAAAAATCTCTTAATATCCTCAAAGTACTCTCCCGCATGTCTTGGGGAGTCGATCGTTCATCGCTACTCCGTATATATCAAGGCATTGTCTTGTCATGGATTAACTATGGATTTGTGGTATATGATGCTGCCAATGTTACTACTTAACGACGATTGGATACCGCGCATCATTCTGCTCTGCGGATAAGATCAGGGACTTTCCGTACATCGCCTGTAGAAAGCCTATATGTCATATGCCAACAATTGCCTCTGAACTTGCGGCGTAGAAAACTTTCTATGCAATACTATTTCCGAGCGCAATCTCACCCTCAACATCCCATTGCTCACATGACTATTCCGGAAACCCTCCAAAAGATTTACAATGCCCTCCCCTCTCACATCCTTCCCTTCAGTGAAGAGAATTAAAAAAATAACCGAAATTTTGGAACTTAATTTGCCTGCCATTGAACCTGCTGATTTTCTTATCTTCCCACCATGGGATATTCCCAAGTTTTCCTTTTTGAATCCTTTCTCTGGGTTTGTGAAAGATAAAACTACTCCAGTCATTTTCCAGCAACTTTTTTGTTCTCATCGATGTCAATATTCCTCGTACACGCCCATTTTTACTGATGGTTTAAAAGCAGATGGACAAGTTGGATGTGGCATTGTATCTGATACCGACATAAGCAGTGTCCGTCTGCATGCATCCTTTTCAGTTTTGACAGCCGAATTGGTGGCAATTGTACAGGCCCTTCATAATATTTCGGTTTCGACTCAGAGACCGTTCTGCATATATACTGACAGTATGAGTTCGTTAGAAACTCTTTCCCATTTCACTTATGATATGCATCCAGTTGCTACTGAAGTCTTAAAACTTTTGCAAACTCTTCAATGTAGGGGCTACCACATTTTACTTTGCTGGATTCCCGGTCATGTAGGAATTCTTGGCAATGAGTAGGCAGACCAAGCTGCAAAAACTGCCACTTGTTTCTCGAATAGCAGAATACCATATTGTGATGCAAGGAAATCCGTTGCATGTCGAGTATTTTCTCTATGGCAAGAAACATGGGATTTATGCAGGTACAATAAATTGCATTCAGTTAAACCTTTTATAAGCTTGTGGCCAGTCTTACCTGTGCATATGAATGATGTTATATTAACGCGCCTTCGTATAGGGCATATTTGGTTCACCCACAAGCACCTACTATTCGGTGACAGAGCACCTATGTGCTCCCCATGTCGCACAGATTTTACAGTTCATCATATTTTAATCGAATGTCCTACTTTTAATATTCGTAGTAACCAGTTTTTCAACTCATCACCGTTAACTCTCACTGACTTATTGAGAGAGAACCACTATCCAAGCATTTTTAAATTTTTATATGCTATTAAATTTTTACCATACATTTAAATTTTTCAAGTGTTTAAACCTTTTAATTTTTTTCATTTTAAATACATATTCATTTGCTACTGTTTCCAGTAAATTTTAACTATTTTATTGTTTTCGTATAACCATTCATATATTTGAATTTAAAAAAATTTAATCTCTTCTTTACCTCATGAATGGCGCAGTTTAGCCAAGGATGGCTCTTGTGCCAGAAAAATACAAACAAACCAAACCATGTATTTTTATTATACTATAGACAATCACACCATCTCCCCTCCCTGTGAGCATCTATAAATTTAAACTTTGACGAATATTAAAATTTTAGGTTTTTAATTCAAAATTAGGACTTTGAGTGTATTTTATTGGAATTTTATTTTTTATTTTTTATTTTTATTATTTATTTACTCTGATTAAAATAGAAGTCATCTTTTAATTGTTTTTTTTAAAGCGAGATGTAAAGAAGAGTCTGGATTGAGAGAACTTTATTTCATCTTACACTCATTGTATATATTATGCATACTCATTCATCTATTTTATTGATTCTATGACATTCTCTTTGAAGTTTTTAAACTTAAATTACTTTATAGGTTTTTATTTATTTACACGCCGCTCTCCGCAAACAACAATATGTATTCTT
>JAPMOR010055595.1:336293-348679 GCA_026543865.1 Argiope aurantia | reverse complement strand
CCAGGATGATGTAATCGAGCCACAAGGCGTTGCCCCAAAGCATCCCAAACATGTTCTATCGTATTTAAATCAGGGTAGCACGCCGGCCAATCCATTCGAGTGATATCTTCCCTTTCCAGGAGCTTCTCAACAGTATGAGTCCTGTGTGGCCGTGCATTGTCATCCATAAAAACGAAGTCTGATCCAATGGCACCTCGGAACAGACGCACATGGGGAAGGATCACCTCCTGACAATAGCGATCTCCAGTTACAGAACCTCTGTCGAAAACGTGGAGCTCATTCCGCCCGTTCATCATAATGCCTCCCCAGACGACAACTCCAGGACCACCGAAACGGTCTCTTTCCGTGATGTTACTGGAATGAAACCGTGTCCCGACCTTTCTCCAAATCCACTGCCATTGGGAATCGCTTGTGGCACTAAAACGACTCTCATCTGTAAAGAGGACACGACTCGATTGATGAGATGCCCAGTTTTTGTGCTCCCAGCACCACTCTAAACGGTGCCGCCGGTGGGAAACTGTCAAAGGGATGCAGCGTTCAGGACGGCGGACGAATAGGCTACCTTTGTGAAGGCGTCTGGACACTGTAAAACGCAACACTTGTGGCCCCATTGCTGCACACAATTGCTGAGCAATGGCGCTTGCTGACTGGTTTCGGATTCTTTTCGCCTGAAGGACGATATATCGGTCATCCACTGCAGTTGTTTTCCTTTGCCGGCCACCACCAACCTTTTTCACAGCTGTACCTGTGGTTTGGAAGGCTTTCCAAGCGCGCGAAACGACACTTTTGTTGATTCCGAACTTTTCAGCTACACTGGTCACACTACGCCCCTCCTCCAGCTTTCCGATCATTCTGCCACGTGTGAAATCGTCCAGGTGATATCTGATAGCCATATTTCACGAATTAACTCACGTGCTCTTGCAGCGAATGTCTTTAATTGCGTCTCCGTCCTTCCTTTTATTGTAGTGTTGAGCTGCGCGAGCCTTCCGCACGTGTTTTGTGTACGCTCACGTTGCCTGTGACGTTTTATTCCTGATATTTGCATACGCATGACCTTTCTCATGAATTACGTGTTCATTGTACTGATCGCAATAACTCCTTTTCTGCAATTTCATGGCTATCTGCTTAAAATTTGCATTGTTGCTTAAGTTTTGCACACCAGTGTATATATATATATATATCTTTAAATTTCACTAAAATCGTCAAAATCCATTATAAAAAATGCAATTGCCTGTTCGATATATCACATTTACTTAACTACTGACTTTGATGCTGCTATCATAAATTATTTATCCAGTATTCAATGGGTAAAATGCAATTTCTTTATATAAGTAAATATATATATATGGATTTCAATATAATTTTAGAATTCCCTCACATGCATATATATATATATATATATATATATATATATATATATATTATGTTTCTGAAATATATATATATATACATCAGTTTAAATTATAAAAATATTATCAAACTTAAAATTATTTTTTTAATTCACAAATTATTATTTTGGAGGTAAATGGTCCAAAAATGATCAAAGCGTAAAAGGATAAGAAAATTCTGAACACAATATAAAAACGTTGAAGATTACAGCATTTATACTTTTTTTTTCTGAAGTTTCAATTTTATTAATTATTTATACTATTTAAAATGAATACTTATTAAAATAACTTCATAGGTTTTGTTTCTAATTCGTTTCATTAATAATATTGTACAAATTATTGACAATAAGTCCTTGCCATTGCAAGTACCATTCTGTATAATTTTTATTTCAGTTCGGATCACATTTCAAATAAAATGGTGGCAAAATTTGCATTGCAATCAATCATATTGCTAAAATCTTCTTCAATGATGCTTGCTGCAGTTTGTGAATAAGCTCGATTTTGTCTACGGTTTGTTTATTCTAAATTAACAATGATTTGAATGACACCCTAAACTATCAACTTTATTTCTAATTAATTTGTACTACAATGCTAAACTGTTTTACGAATATTTTAATAAATGCTGATAACTCTATATCTTAAATTCATTTTTTAAGCAAGAAACTGTTCCTTAGACTAAAATGAAGGAAAAACAAGGCACATTATGGATTTAAGCTAACAATAGAAGATTACTAGGTTTGTTTAAAAAAACAAACATAGGGATCCCATATGTAAAAGATGAATAAAATTGATTATTATATCTACCATTATATCTTGCATATTTGATGTATAGATTTATGTTAATTCGATGGGAACTCTTGAAATATCTACAAACTATTACTATCCAAACCCAAATTACTTTCATTGGCAAAATGGTGAATATATATATATATATATATATATATATATATATATATATATAAGCATTATTTTATGTAAAGCAGAATGTAGTTTCGAAGACAGTGAAGAAACTTTCCTTTTCGTGACGTCGTTTTATTTCATTTTGAAGAAGCAGGCTTATGTATAAGCGTTGATCATACAGAAAGACACAGAAAGGAATGAGGAAAAAAGCACTTGAATATTTATCCCTGTATCTATCCCTATATCTATCACTATATATACCCCCTATATCCCTATATCTATATACATAACCAGAGAAATTGATAGGGAAAATATTTCTTCATAGTGCTAATATATAATGAGATTTCGATAGGAATTTTCGTTACACGCGCCGACAAGGCAGGGAAAACACAGGGAGGTTTTAAAAAAGAATTTGTCTCGTCAGCGATATTTTGTCCCTTCATGCGGAGTGTGGGAAAGTTAGGCTTTTAGCCGATTCAGCAATTTTGCATAGCTTCTCTTGAATTAATTAAGTAGAGGCAGTAGAATTGGAGAAAGAAATAAGAGAATATTTTAGAATAAAGTTACTATGGGCTAAATTAGGATAAATTCTTGGAAATTAATTAAATTGAAATTATAATTAAAATATCATTACAATCCCCCCCCCCCCCCCCCATCGCAAGCCGTGGAAGGGCGAGGATAAAATTGGAAAAAAAAATTAAATTTATTTTAGAATGTTTTACAGATTTTTCAACCTTAAGAACAAGATCTTAAATTTCGTTTGAAAAAAATGAGCATAATCGTTTTAATATTGATTTTTACTTTTATAATGATCAAATGAGTTCATAATTATATTGGAAATGCAATTTAAATTTGAATTGAGTGCTCATTTAAACCTGAAAACCTGAATTGAGTGCTCATTAAAAATGAAAAAAAAGTGTTCAAATGGCCTCGATAAGCTTATGATAACTTACGTTAAGTATAAAAGTTAACGTTTCATGCATGAAATTTGGGAAAAAATCCGTGGCAAGAAACTTTATAATACAAATTCAATTAATTATTTTGTACAAGTTGTAATAAAAACTGAAATTATGTTTCGACTCTTTATTCGAAAATAAAAGTTTTTTCCGTGATGTTTTATAAAATTCTAAACAAATAGAAACTACTGAAACTGAATCAAGTAAACGATATTTTATGAGTCGTAGGGCGTTTTATTTTCATATTTGCTACATGTCGATGATGTGCAGTAATGTTACAAAATCAGATTTAATCGACATAAAAAAGCTCATAAAAAGAAACATTTTTGATAGTGTCTTAAATATTGTCGTCAATATCCATAATGAGAATTATTCAAAAGTTTGAAATCGATTGATACAGTTATGATAATTTAACACAAAATATTCTTACTGCATTGAAAGCAAAGTTGTTTTCAAGATCAATGGAAGCATGTCATTCAAAGATTCAAAAAGGTTGGATAGTGAGGGTAGTACATTGCAATATTAGATATCAAAAACATATATATGTAGGAAATCTAACAATATAAATGAAAAACTCTAGTTAAATATTGAATTTCTTCTAGAATTATAAATATCTTTCCCCCTAATATAATTACCCTAGCATTTCACAGTTACCATCGATTTTTAATACAAATAAGGATGCAAAAGCATGGACATTTTACAAAAAAAAATGTAATAGAAAATGTTTTGAAAATTTCAGAAATAAATTCAATTGTGTGTTCCTGATGACCACCACCAGATATATATGTAGAAAATCCTACAAGATAAATGAAAAATTCTTACAGATAGATGAAAACATTACATTGTTCCTCGAATTAATTAAAGATATCTGCTCATATTATTACTACACTAACGTATCACAATTACTATGGACTTTTAATTCAAATCCGGATGTATTAACTTGAATAATTTTCAAAAAATATGATGGGAAAAGGGTTGAAAATTTCAGAAGAAAATTAACTTGAGGGTCTTTCTACTGTATTTTTGCTATATGATGCGACTTTTCCTCAAATATATTTTTAAATTTCGATGTACAATAAGTTTTATATATTGAAATAATATCTCTAAATTAATTGAATGATTTTGGATTTAAAAATAAAAGTAATATAATCTAAAACGGTTTCCTTGTATTTATTTACGACAGCAAAATTAGGAAAATAAGAATAACTGCAATGCTGTACAACTGAAAGAGTCAAACTACAGAAATCACATGTAGTTCTTTTTTCCTTATTTTTTTCTTTTCTTTTTCTGGTTATGAGTACTGTTTGATAACAACTAGATACCCAAGTTCTGAAAAAATTGGAAAGCATCCATGAAATTTTTGGAAATATTTTACTTTCTTTATATCACTTATATTTTGGAATTTGGAATGCTTCAAGCATTTGCATATACTACATAACAATTGATTTTAAGTTGTCGTGTAACAGAAATAAAAAATGCTTCTGTGAGAATTTTTATTTTTAATTTATATAACTATAACAAATCGTGAAAACTCTTTAGAAATTTTTGGATATACTTTGGAATATTATTTATAATTTTCATTGATATTGGATTTGGTACAATCTCTAATTACATGTTTATCACAATTATTCCCGAATAAAATCAAAATCAAACTTTCTAGAAAGAGTTCCATTTTCGTCACAGTAACTGAAAATGTATGCTTCATACAACATTCATTTCCTTCGCTATATTATACATTCTAATGTGCAACCATATGTATCGTATGCTGCTGAAACTAGATAATTCTTTAAATCTGAATATATTTATTGATTATAATCGAATTTCGAAAGACTACTTGTTCCTTAAAAATCTAGTATCAAGAATTGATGGCTTGCTCTCCTTTTCAATGCTCATTTGGAGTTCTTTCATGTTAATTTGCTGCATTTTCGTCTTTATGGTAATGAACGCTTCTTTAATAAAAGAAACAACTGTAAGGATTGGATGCAAAGCTCGGGTGTTAATGACGATTTAAAGCAATCCAAGTGCTTCCCAAAAGGTCTGGTTTCCGTTTCAAAGATGAAACTTTCAATGACTGCTTGGAAAATGACTTATTTAAATCGAAATTACATATTTCTCCTCCTTGGAACAATATTAATATTTACTTTCATATTTGATCGTAAAATTTCTTTGAAACCAAGTTTCCTTGAATAAAAGATTTGGTTGAAAAACAGTTATTCTTTTTTCTATAAGTAAAAATTTATTTCAAGTGATAAAAAAAAAATAGTTTCTCAGTGAGCTTTGTTATTAAGCTTAAAATGAATCATTTAGTGATTAGCTAAATCTGGAGAAGAAATGCTACACAAAATGAATAGAACTTTAAATGAGAAAGTTAGTGATTGGTTACATCTGGAACAAGAAGTGCCACAGAAAGAGAACAGAAATATTTATTCTCTAAAACGAATTCTCTTTTAAACAGCAATTTTTAAAATAAATTTCATATTTAAGAACTCTCAACATTTTAAAATGAAAACTTATTAAATAACAACGATATTGTATCATGTCCTGTTGCGAATTAACACAAATTTAGGGCTTTAAAATAAGTATTTTTTCCGAAAAAAATTATTTATCGCTCTGGAAATTAAATGCTTTTATTTGAATAACTGTTTTTATGTAACGTCCGTCACTTTAATATCACAATTAAATGAATAAGGATTCAAACTAAAACTAAAGTTTATAAAAATATAGAAAAAAATTTAAAAAGAAAAAAAATGATAGATGGTATTTTTTAAATTTCATCAAGATAAAAAAAATACCTCATAACAAGTTTTCTTTCCTGTATTCAGTTATTAATGAATAAATTATACATACTTTTTCACGAATTTATCGGGAAAATTTGAATTGCATTAAGGTAAATAAGAAAATTTTCCAATTTTATTTTAGAAACTCAAAATGATTGTAAACATTCACAAAAAATTTACAATTACTATATAGAAATTATATGTAGCATTATTTTCATCATGAATCCAAGAAGGAAACGCAGCCAAATTTTACAATAAAAATAATAAATAGATAAATAAGTAGTTTAAATAATTGTAAAACAGCAATATCATTTACCTGCCCTTTTCAAGCACTATAAATCTGACTTTGATATTAAAAAACGTAGTTCAAAATATTTTGATTGTTGGATTAATTATTGCCTATTATCAGTTAAGAATAACGGAGAACACCAGAATATGAAATATATTAAATTAATAATTTTATACGATAATCTGTTTTTGGTCGATGATAATATTTATATTTGTAATACTGTTTTTAATTGTTCAAGAAATATTGCCACTTCATATGTCGCTAACAGAATTTTTTATCAATTTATTTATTCTTTCTCACACAGGAACTCGATATTTTTAGGAATCTCCATATTTCAGGCCTTCATAAATTCAAAAATTACATTTTTGCATAATGTATGTCCATGAACAAGATAGTTCAAAAGCGTATTGAGCTAGAACGTATACAATTTGGTACGTGGAGCATTTTATGTTAAATTTTGATTGAAATCTCTTCAAAGAATTCTGCTCGTCTGGCTGTTAAAACACAAGTGAAATCGATAACTTTAAAACATGAAGAGCAAAACAAATAATATTTGATGCTTATATCTAGCATCTAAAATGTAAATTACTGTCGGATTTTGAAGAAAGAGCGTCTAACTATTGACCGTCTATCCATCTGAGCTTTCGCATGCATGCTAGCGCAACATTTTATAAATGCAATAAATTAAATCAATAAAATAAATGAAATGGTTTAAAATAAAGGAATTTAAAACTACATATTAGCACAATGGATTCAAAAAAATTTTTAGATTCATAGTAAAGATCCAAATTTGTTAACTGTTCCTCGCCAATTTCTGTCAAAGCATTCAAGCCTTTTTAACAGGGCCCCTGACGATGTATATATGTTGCTTACAGATTAATTTATATTTATTAATTACACAATATTTAATTTTTGTTATAATAAAAATATAAATATGAGTTTTAACAGCATATCTTTTTAAAATTCCTTCATCTGTGCAATAGTATGTGTTCATTTTTCAAATTTAAAAAAAGAAACTTTTGTTTAGTAATATATGTACATTAATAAAAATTATAATAATATTTTTAAAGTGTACATTAGAATTATTTAAAATTTTCTTAAAGTCAAAATGATTACATCAGAAATTAAAGGTTCTAAAATGTGAGTATCAAAGGATAATACATTTGAGAAACCCACATAAAATTGCTGAAGACTAGATTATTTAGGAAATTAAAATTCGAATTTAATTTATTTTTTTAGTAATTCAAATGAATAATTATTAAGAGAAAAATAGATATTTAGTTTCAAATGATATTTTAGCATTCGATATATGGGAAAATATTATTTTTTGAGTCTTCTTTTTTGTTGCAGTATCATTATTTTATAAATTATTAACTTAAAGCCTTGCACTATACCATGCATCAGTCTGTATAATCTTTACTTGAATTCTCCCAATTCTACGAAGCAGAGTGATGAAACAATTTTCACATCTCAATCACATTGCTAAAATTTTGTTGCATAATTATAGCGTTATGTATCTGAATTAATTTGTTTTATCCATGGTTGACACAAGTTATTTTTATGTTAATTTAAAATACATCCAAACTTAACTACTTTATCTCTAACTGACTGCAATTCAAATGCTGATTTCTTAAAAGTGCATTGTGAGAAAGGCTGTGTTTTCCTTATCGTAAAAAAAAATTCACCAAGGAAGACCTGATTATAGCTAAACAATTACAAAAACAGTGAACATTAGGAAGCTATGCCAGCAGGGTTACCAGGTTTGTTTAGAAAAGAAACTAAGAATAGTTACCTGTAAAAAAAGATGTTTTATAAAATTATCATATAATTTTACTTATTTATAAGGATAGATTTCTTCTTGTTCACATGAGACTTTTTAAAACTTTCACAAATGGTTATTTACTGTCTAAGCCCAATTACCTACCTAAAAAGGCCTTCCAAAAAGCGCTCAAGAAAATTTCGAATGAGAATAAAATTGGAAAAAGAATCTTAAAGCAGTTAGAAAACACAAATATCAGCTTGTTTTACAGTTTTCAACTTGACGAATAGTTCTCTAACTTTCATTTCGGAAAAAATGATTATACTTATTTCAACATTGATTCTTTTTTTAATAATGGACAAGTGTATAAATGGTTAGTTCGGAAATGTAATTTAAATTTTTATTGTGCATTCATTTAGAGGGGATATTTTTTTATTTTGTTTCATTTTCGTCTGAACAGCCCAACGAAAAGGAAAGAAAATTGGTACAAAAAGTTACAAAAAAATGTGTCTCAACAGCATTATGCTAGCATAATAATTACATCTCAAAGATTTAAATTTAAAAAAAAACTACCTGGCAGACAACCTTACAAAATAAAAACTAATTATGAGGAACATGATGTAATAAAAAATGTTTTTTTTCTATTTTAATTTTTGAATTAATACATAAATTGTGTTTTGTGGCATAAGTTTTACAAAATAACACTAATGATAATTTCCTTTTATTTTATTAAGAGTCTGAAAACATTCAATTTAAGTTTTACATTTCATAAAAAATATGAGACTCTTTGTTAAAGAATAAAAGTGTTTTTTTTTTTTGCAATGTTCTAAATCATTCTGGAAAAATGGAAACGAATAAAAACCAATCACTCAAAAAATATTTTAATTTTCATGTTTTTTCCTCCTGTTGATGTGTAATATTGTTAAAAAAGCTGTAATGAAAAGGAACATGAACATTCATGGCAGAATCATTAAGTAAAAAATAATTATAATGAAAGAAAAGAAATATATATTGAAAATCAATCAAAAGAGTACCTATTAAGTGTGAAATCGATTGATGCAATTACGATAATTTAGCATGAAGTATTGTTATTCTGTTGAAAGCAAAATCAATTGTTCTGAAGTTCAACGGAAGTGTGTCATTCAAAGGTTTAAGACTGATGGCTTTGAGTGTTGTATATAGCAAACTGACAATTATTTTACTTTTTTTATTATAACTGTAATGCTCATGATGTAATAATCTGGAATCAAATTGTCTTAAGGGTTTACTTTCTTCTTCTCTTTTGTACTATTGTGTAATACACATTAGATAGTATCAAGGATATATACAAACTGGAAATTACACAAAATGAATGCAAAATTCTCAATAAATATTAAATAACTTCTGGAAATAATTGAATATCACTGGTTTTTTTACTATCACCATAAAAAATTAGCAGTTATCTGGACTTTTATTACAAAGCACGATAGATTACCCTGAAAATTTTCCAGAAAATAAGTCAGAAAAGATTTCATAAATTAAAGAAAGTTAGAAGAAAGAAAATTTCAGAAGGAAATTAATTTGCGTCTTTCAGCTGTACTTCTGCTATATGATGCGACTTCTCATGAAAAATATTTATAAATTTCCATTATAGTATAAGTTTTTACATAGTGAATCATTATCTCAAAATTAATTGAATGATTTTGGATTAAAAAATAAAAGTAAGATAATCTAAAACTGTTTTCTTGAACTTATTTACGACAGTAAACTGAGGAAAATAAGAATAACTGCAATGCCTTGGAATTGGAGAGATCAAACTTCACTAATCAAATGGACATTTTTCTTTTTCAGTTTGTGTTTGCTCTTTGATAATAACTGGGCGCCCACGTTTCAAAAAAATTGGAAAGCATCCATTATGTTTTTTTGCAATATTGTACTTTCTATTTATCACTTATATTTTGGAATTTTTTACTTCAGTGGTGATTCTGCGACTAACAAACTCTTAACAATGCTTTCAGAATTTACATATGCTGCGCAGCGGTTGATTTTATGCCATCGTATAAAAGAATTGAAAAAAGTTTATGTGAGAATTTTTAATTTCTATAACTATTGCAATTCGTGTAAACCCCTCAGAAATTTATGGATATACTTGGGAATATTACTCATAATTTTGCTTGACATTAGTTTCTGTTGTGTTTCTATTTGCGTGGTTTATTACAATTATTCTCGGATCAAATTGGAAACAAGCTTTCTCGAAAGAGTGAATATAATTTTCATCATATTGACTGAAAATGTATGCTTCATACAACCATTCATTGCCTTCGCTATATTCTACATTCTAATATGCAACCACCTGTATCGTATGTTGTTGCAAATGGAAAATTCTTTGAATCTGAATGGCTTCATTGATTATAATCGAATTTTGAAATCCTACTTGTTCCTTAGATGCCTAGTATCAAGAATTGATGATTTGCTCTCCGCTTCAATGTTCGTTTATTGTATTTTTAACGGAATCGTCATGTATTACACTGTAATCAATTTGCTTCATTTTGGCAAGTATACATCTTATATTGATAGCTGTAACATTTGTATTTTGTTCGTGTTAACTTTCGGTGCTTTCATCTTTATGGTAATGAATGCTTCTTTAATAAGCGAGTCAAATACAAGGATTGGAAGCAGAGTTCGGGTGTTAATGGCAGTAGCAAACAACCCAAGTCCTTCCCAAAGAGGTTTGGTTTCTGTTTCAGAGATGGAACTATCAATGACTACCTGGAAAATGACTACTATAAGGCGAAGCTATATTTTGCTCCTGCTGGGAACAGTATTTACTTATACTATCATATTTGATGGTATATTTTTATTTAAAGCAAGTTTTCTTGAATAACAAATTTTATTTAAAAAAACATGCAAATGTGATCACTGTACATACTGAAACGGTGATTGGATTTGCATGGATTCTCTTGAAAAATATCTAGAAAAAATCATACTGTTCTTTTCTTTTATTTTTCACTAATTGAAACTATTTATATGCGGCATCTAGAAATATATATTGGCTGAATTAAGTGAGTTTTAATCCAAGCGATTATTGTTTGATTTAAAATTAGATAAATGCTGCTAAAATAAATGTTGTGCCAGATTTTATTTAAACCTTTTTCTGAAGCAGGCGATGATAGCCTTATTCGTATAATATGAAAGTGAAAGGTAAAAACTGTTCTTAGTTTTTAATGTCGATGCTAATTTGGTTACTACAACTATATATGAGAATATTTCCTAAAGAACTAAAATCCATAATTTATGTGCTTATTTCAAAAATTTCATTTTCTCTTAAACATGAATATGAATGCCACGAAAATGGCTCTATTGAAATTTATAAGAGAATATATGCCAGAAAATTCTTCTAACAATGTACATTTTGAAATTGTAAACTTGCTTTATATACCATGTTAAAGTAATAGAAACTTCAAAAACTTCAATAATTCAAAGGAAAATAAAAACTTTCCACATCATCAAATGGTTGATGTTTTGATATACCAAATAGTTTAAGCAAAATAAGATAAGTATACATTACAGTACAGGAGTTTTATCCATGGTTTCTCTAGATTTTTGGACAATATCTGCAAGGGTGTAGCAAGAATAAAGAACGTTTCCCGGTTCATAACATGTGCCAGCAGTTTGGTAATCTCCTAGTATGCAACTGATACAAGTGAGGTTTTGGGACTCTATATTGTTAGTGATTTTGGTGGATGTACAAAACCTGAAAGACCAACTTATTGTTCAGTGATATTACATATATTTCGTAGCCACAGACAAGCAACTTTAGCGAAATCAACTGCAATGTCTGAAACTGTGACAGAATCTGAGACAATCAAAGAAATCCGTTGGTAACAAGATTGCATCAAGGAATAATAAATTTGAAGTACCCTCACTTCAAGTAAATTATCAAGCAGTTGTAAAGCTTGACTACAAATCAGAAGAATTAAACTTTTCGTAAATGGAATAAATATTTCGAATTAAATCAATTTTTATTAGCTAAAACGTGATGGGAAGCATGTCTCAACAAAAAGAAAAAGCTTGATAGGATTACTAAGCTTTAACTAAGCACATAATTAACGATTAGGCAGTTATTGATCTTATGTCAAAGTACAGAACTGATGTAAATTGTGATAAGTCAAAAACTAATTAAAATGTAGGAATATTAAAACTGATATGCTTACCTGCTAAAAATGCTTACCTGCTATTTCAGTGATAACACTATTTATATTAGTAAAAACATTATTAATTGTCTAAGCTATGTTTACAAAGCACACACAACTCAATTTGATTTCCTGTTTTTTTTTT
>JAPMOR010055595.1:275768-336193 GCA_026543865.1 Argiope aurantia | reverse complement strand
TATATATATATATATATTCTTCAGGCTTCTGACGAACAGGAATAAATACACATAATACAAATAAAGAATACCAACAATAAAGAAAATCACAATCTAGGTAAACAAAAACTATATTCAAAAATGCAACTCAGGCAGCACATCCTTTTTTACAATATTATACATTATTGTTTAATATTATATCATTTAATATAATACAATATGATACAATATTGTTTAATATCCCACAATATTGTATAATATATGTGCGTTACTAGTGGAATTTACTAAATCAATATTATGGAACTTAAAAACCACCTTCCTAGAAACTGAAAAGCCAGAATTAAAGTACATAATACAGATAAGATATGGCATCAGAAATTAATATTAAAACATCAAATGCTGTTTGAAAGTAATCAAAATGCAGAATAAAACAATTAATAAACCATCAAACGTTTAGAAATCATTAATGGATATTGAAAAAAAAAACAAGTTTATATTAACTATCCTCTAAAGAGATATGTGTATTGAGTAAAAGTTGAAGATGCTCATTACTCCTGATCTTAAATTAAAAACCAGAAATTGAAAAAAAACTACCATATGTGATTTAAAACCCCCAAAACGATTAGTCAGAACACACGGTCATCAAGTAACTTTATTTGAAAAAATGTTAGCACCATCTATTATATTGTATTATATTGCTATTATATATTAGCCATAATGTAATATAATATAATCAGAGGAGAAAAAGTAAATAGATAAGAAAAAAAAATGTCTAGAAAATATACATTTACTAGTAAAAATTATTCTCATATATAGTTAAACCAACCTAATTAATCCTTAAATATTTCATTAATTTTCAGGAAAATAGGTAAAATATCGATTTTTAAGGGGATTGTTTATTACTACATTAAAAGAAGTTTTGTCATTCCTATTTAAAAATCCTTTTAAACTGCGAGAAAGTTAAGTTTTTGTAAACTTGAATTCAAATGGAAATTACATTAATTTAGCAATTTCCGAATAAAAATTTCTCTGTCAACATCAATACTTAACAATCTATATTTTAATTTCTAAGTAGTTTCTGCTTCACTTGTTTTCGGTAGTGTCATTTAATTTTAATTCTTTTGCCGAAGAATTAATTATAAAATCAGAATTATCTATATTTAATAAAAATTTATTAAAGATGTATTTAAATACGTTTATTAAATTGCAATTAATTATTTTGCTCGCCTAGAATTGTAAAAAAATAGCCAAATCTCTTGTTGCAATTGAAATTTCTTTCACCTTCTTATAACAGCCAATCTCGTCAAATAGTTTATTTTCATTGAATACGAGGGATAAATCCAATAATTCAAGTTTAATTTTTCTAATTATAAGAAATTTTATTTCTTGCTTCTTTAATTGACAGTAAACCATCAATAGTCTCGCCAATACCATTACATTCTGTTGCATTTTATACAATAACTTTTCCCTTTTGAAACTTATCAAAACCCATATATGGCTGGATTTACGCCGCTGTCATTCTAGTGTACCATTAATTCCATTCATTAAAGCTGATGGAAAGCTTTGCTGCACTTGGTATATAATGGGATTTCTTAGACCATATGGATTACTCCAATAATTACTCCAATAGGTCGAGAAGGAAAGTTATTGTTTAATATACACATATACTTATGACTTATTAGGAAATTTTCACGATGTTTTGTTTTACGCTATATGCTACATTTGTTAGCTTAAGTAATGGATTTCAAAACACTAGTAGTCAACAATAGAGCAATTTACTGTCAACAGTATCATTTACGGTAAATTGGAAGATAATTTTGAGCTGTGTTGTAAGCTTAAAGCTTAATGATAGCCACCTGGATGTCAATGCTCATGTCGACCTTTCAAATGGGATTAAAGTTAAATACAGAACGAGAGCTTTAGTTTATAATTCTGTCATTCTGGATAAGATACTTTCATGATTGCTCGCTCAAACGTTTATAGTTTATAGAATAATATTTACTCTAAATTAAAATTAAAGTTGTAAAATACCATTTAATGATAATATTTAATCATAAAATGTTTAAATTAATTTTTTTAAATGAAAGGATTTTTTTAATTTTATAAATATTAAAATTCATTAATTTATGCATTAAATAAAACTATATTTTCCTGTATTTTACTCTCCCATCTATAGGATTATTCAAGTTCAGAATACTGAATATTTCATAACAACCCCGTTTCTTTTTGAAAGGGAAAAAGTCAAAGTTTGAAGGGGAAAAACTCAAAACTCACAATGGCAGCCATATTTTTCAAGGGTTGATATTCGAAAGAGAATCTTGCTATGTTAATAGCTTTTAATCAAATGTATATTCGAACATCCTTTGAGATATATTACAAAATTTGCATGGTCTCCAAACTCAATTGGATGAGCGTTTCTAAAGAACAAAGTAAGCACCCCGTGATTTCAATAAATCAAAATTAATGAATGGAAAAAGATTTCACAATGATATCCAGTTTTCTCGGCTCTCTGATAATGTTGTTGAAAAGTCATTTTGTACATCCATGCATTGATTGAGTTTATAATTAAAGTTTAAATGTTATAATTAATGTTTAAATAAAATATTTCGATATTATGTATTATTTTATTTGTTAAAATATAATTAAATATTTTTTTATAATTCTTACCTGGTTATTTTTTGATCGGCATTAATTAATCTGCAGAAAATTATAAGAAAAAATTAAAAAAATATTTGTAAATCCTTTAATTATCCAGTAAACTCTTATATTTTTTGTTACATAAAACATTTGATTATTAAAATATAAAGAAAAATAAACTTTTTAAGTAAGGGATTTAATAGTAAATATCACATTTTGTTCTATAATGATATTTTTTGGTAATTAATAATTCTTGTAATTATATTTTACAACTATATATAAATATTTATGTGGAATATGTGTATATCATACACATCTTCCTCATTTTGCTATTTTATGTGTCATGACAATTATTAATGTCACTTTATTATTATACCCCTTTATTTATTCTTAGTTTGATCTATTAATTTTTATTTTGTATACGATACTATAAATTACTTATACGATACTTTTATTTTGTATACGCATCTTTAATCACATTTAGAAAATTGTTAAATTATTAAGTAGCTAGAAATGGAAGATGACGAACTCTTTTTCAGATGCCATTTAAAATTTATGTAAAAGTTTTGTTTTTTTCTTTTCGATCTATTATCTTTGCATTTATTGGTCCCTTTGAAATAAGAAAATCATGAAATTATATTCATTTTTTGAATAACTAGTTGTTTTCGACAAAACACTGATTCCGAAGTTCAATTGAAACACTTATGATTTCCTTATTTTCTTCACGAGGTACCTTTTATATATCACATTTTTTCAATAGAATAAACATAATAGGTTTACATGTACTTTATTTATTCTGCAGATGAACATTATCTATACAGTCAAGTTCCTTATCATTATAATATCATCGAAAAACAATTGTCAAATAATATGCCAATATTACAACTTGGTTCGTTCTATAGAACCGTAAATTCACATTCTTGTTCCGAATATAATTTGCACAGTGAAAATTAGAAACATTCGCACTTATATTTTCACAATGGTGGAAAATAATATAATTAAATATTTTATGAATAAATGAAAGCAATTTGAATTTCGAGAAAACGATGAAAGGCAATGTTAAAAATTATGCAAAGATTTATACTTAAAGAACTGTCAGATTTCAAGGAAAAAAATGCTTGGAAAAAGAATTGGGTTTATTTAAAATATTTTTTTTTCAATAGATATCACTATAATAAGTATTTTTAATTTAATTAGTGCATATGTAAAATTTTATTTTTCATAAAAATACCGTGGAAGTATCATTTTATGCAATACTATTTTAGGAAAATATCTGAGAAAAATACCAGAATTTTTCTTCATTTTAAACAGATCTTCAAACTGTTGCTTTGAGGTTCATAGTTTAACCCACTAAAGTATATTTGAGACTCATTTGATGACCTCACATAAAATAATTTGATCTGCTAATATTTTATGATAGTATGAATCAGTTCCACAAAATTTAGCAGAAGTAATACGATATCTTTAATAGTTTAGTATCATATAATGAAAGTTGGCAATAAAACGATTCATAGCTTGGCTCTTCGCTAGTATTGACGATTCCATTTACAATAATTTTCAACTTTCAAATTTTAAACTTGTAGGATGATCAAAATTTTTAATGAGTGAATGGTTTAAAAAATACTATTCCCTGTATCTACAAGTAAGCAAATATATCCTTAAACTTCCCATTCACCAAAGATTTAATGCGTCTTCTTGAGCTCTTGTATTAAAGATATATGAATGTTTCGATCTAATGCTTCAAAACAGTTATTCTTTTATATTTTCTAATAATAAATATCAATTTTTCCTTTAATGACCGTGATAATAAAAAATAATTAAAATTTTAAACATGAAACACATTGATATCCGAAAAAGTTGTTTTAAACATGTATGGCATCTATATTGATGGATCAGATTCATGATATAAAATCATATTCTCTGAAGAAACACGGAAGAAGGTGGAAGGATATATAACTTAGAATTAAATTTTATATTTTTTTCCATTTGAGAATAGGAGATTTTAGTGTTTTTGTTGGTTGCCAAGATGCAATTCTTCCCAAATTTTCGGAGATAATCGGAATGAAAATTGAATATGAAAGTTTTGAACAGTTCAAAATAGTCAGATAAAAGCAACAAAAAGGTGCATTTCCTTATAAAAATATGTTTTATAACGATAATTTTGTTGAGCAATTTAAATATGTGAAAGGAATAATGAAATATTGTGAAGAAATTAAAAGTGATTATGATTGATTTCAGTAGTTGTTTCTATAAGTGAATTGTGTTTTTAATTGCAATAAAAATTTTAATGAATAAAAATATTTTAATTTCACGCAAATTTTCTTGAAATAGTTCAGTCACTGGATAATGTTTCCTATAAAAAAATTTGCGTGGTAAACTAAATTATTGGATATATTGTATATTAAGAAGTTCTCTTCAATCAGTAGATATAGCTTTGAAACCGAACACAGAAATATTTATTATTTATTTCCAGTAATTAAAATTATTGAGTACATAAAATTGCTTTTTCTCTAAATGCAGGTTTTATCGATGCCCAACACGAAACTGAAGCGGAAAAATCTTAATCAGTAATTTAATGGATATTGGATGAGGAAAAAAAAAATAATTTTCTTTCAGCTAAAATAAAATTTATGTCATATATTGAGCAATAACTCCTTAATTTTTTCATACATTTCTTATATCAATTTGCTTAGTAACGCTTCTCTATTTGTAAAAGAAATATTATTTCATGTATGAAACAATGTTACTTTACTTAAGAAATGTATTCAATATTTATTCTATGAGTTCAAGGTTATATCCTTGACAGCCCTTCGAACTGCATATACACTGAAAAGTAATTTAATTTCAAAAACAGACTTAGAAACAAATACTACATATTTTTTGTCATTTTCTTATTTAATAGACTTTCAGAAAATAATTTTTATAAAATAAATAAAAAAGTATTCAGAGAAAGCTTTTATTATTAAATTTGACAAAAAAAATACTTTGACATGAATTTTATCTTTGAGTTTAATGCAATTGATATGTTTGCTGTGATATGCCATATTTAAATTGTTTTAAATAATAATGCAGGGTTCTGCTGAAAACCCGTACAAACAATTTTTAATATAAATTGATTAAAATTAAATAAATTAACAAAATATAATAAATTATAATAAGAGTAGACATCTAATAATAAATAAATTTAATTTGATTTAAAGTGAAGCCTTTTGCAGCGATGCAAAGTCGCAAACGCTTTTTGAAATTTTCAGCAAAAGCCGCAAGTCTTCTACCTTGAATATACCCCATTCCTGCCGAAGCTATTGATTTAGAGAGTCCAACTTTTATGTCCTTTAGTGCAAATCCTTGACTCCAAAATGGATCAAACACTGTAATCATGAGATTGAAATTCTGTGAGTATCAGGCCCATTCTCCAGATGATATCAGGTTCGGGAAATGCGCCTTGCACCACTCTTCTTTCTTTTTAGCCTTGTGAGCTGATGCAGAGTCTTGTTGAAACTCCCACTTTAAATTGCAAAGTACGTCTTAGCCCATGGAAGTACAGCAACTTCCAGAATGTCCCGTTGGTACATTTTTTTATTTATTTTTAAGCCCTCATCCACAAAAGTCAGAGAGGTTTTATCGCTTGCGCAAATTCCGCCCCAGACCATGACCGACTTTGGATGTTTGCGATGTTCAACAATTGCTGAAGTTCTTGGAGCTTCTACAGATTAGTTCCTATAGTTCTAGGAGTTATGAGCTTTTAGACAGTCAAGAACTTCTCATAAATGAAAAGGAATCTCTTAGCGCTAACCTGCGGTGCGTCTCAAAAGTTTTCGGCATCTTTGGAGCCGCAAGAGGCTGTTTTCTTCAGTCAGAAGCTGAACTCTTTTTTAACTTGTAAGGTTCAGTTTTAGGTCTGTTTTTGCAATTCGCCGCATTAATCGGTCACTTATTTCCATTGCATGGGCGATTTTTCTCATGGGAACCCACGGATTTCGTTGATCTCGCTTTTTGATGGCCTTAAGATTCTTGGAACTGTTAATTTTCGTTCACCATACATTTTCGTACACTTCCTGGACGTGGACCATCAGTGCCAGGCTCCCTGAAACAACAGATTACATCAGAAACTGTTTGCCGTGGCACATTAAGCAAAGAAACGACTCGTTTTCTTTGCTTAAACAATTCTAAAATTGCAGATATTTTCCTTGACTTCGTAAAAATGCCAAAAAGAAAAACAAATAAATATATAAATTGAAATATGCATTATAAAATATGTTAGAATTCAAGTGGTAGACAAAATGAAATGAACAAAAATTTAAATTAAATTAGTTCAATTCTATTCTATCATGTAATAACTTTGTCCGATTTTTTTTCCCGAACCCTGTAGTTCATGGAAATTATTGACTTTTAAAAGTATATTTCTCAGAAATCAAATATTTAAATTGTAGAGAAATCGCATGAGAAGTAATTTTCTGAACTCATTTATTAAAGATAAAGGGTACTTATGAATTTTAGTATTATTTATGTAAATTTTAAAAACCTCGATTAAAAGATCCCTTTACTAAGCAAATGTTAAAATTCAGTTTCACAACGAAAGAAAAAAATTTAGTACTTAATTGAAAAACTTTGTTTAATTTTTATCAAAATGTTTTGCTTTTTATTATTTACATTATGCAAAAAACTCGAATTCGAGAGTCCATAACTTTATGGATAGGTGAATGTAAGACCTTAATTGGAGAATATTCGAAATGTGTTTGGAGAGACCACTTCTACCTGTTTATCTTAAAAATAGAGAAGAAAGCGAATATCTAGTTAAAATAGCGAAAAATAGGATTCTTAAAATGTGTGGATAACATAAATCGTTAAATATTATTTAAAATCGCAATTTTTAATTCATATATTATCTTCGGATATTGTCAAAGATATACTTATTTCAAAACAGAATCTCTTAGGTTTCGTAATGAATTATCAGTATTTAGGTCTATAATTTTTTTCCGAATATATTCAAGATTATTACTAATTGCTTGGATTCTCCAAACTCGTGTCAGAATTTGAATTTCAAAATGCATACGATAAATACTTTCGGAACCATGATTACTATAAAAATTTGCATATTTTAGGTGAAATATAATTTTTTTAAATGTAAATTCGTGTACTTGGAAATTTGAACCTGCTATATTTTTATATCATATGGCGAACGCATGAATACACTAATTTATATCATTGTTCTTATTTTGATCTGCTGTTTAATACTTCATATTTTGTTGAAATTGTGTTTAATGTGTATCATATTTTATAAGTCAGCATTGCATAATTTATAACAGTTTCTACTAAAAATATTATAGTCCATATTATGCGCAGCAGGTATGTAATGGTATCTAATTTATCTCCAAGTCAACCAGTTTATCCCCAGTATTATGTAAAACCTGAGATGTAACAGCAAATATAACTTATCACCATTTCATTAAATGATTATTTTGTATAACTGGCTAAAAAGAGAAATGATCACAGAACGAACATATATAATCATAAAATAGCACACCAAATTTATAAATTTAAATCATTGTATTTATAAAGTGTAGTGTTTATGCACATATGAAAGAACTCACAAATAGATGACTAAACGTTCGTCAGATATGATCCAAAATTTGAAGAGATTGTATATTTTAGATACTTAACACGTGCACAAAATTTTACCAATCTCTTCTTCGTTTTTCGCAGTTATCCAGCATATTTGTACTCAAACAGGTAAGCAGGTAGACTCCCTCTTACTGCATTTCTTTCGAAATTTCATAGAAATATAAAAATATACAAATTTTATTGCAAATATATTTTTAAAAAATGATCTCAAAGTTTTGTAAATCTAGTTTTTGAATTCTTGTGTTCACAGACAAATTAACACGCAGACATAATGTTAAAAACGTGTTTTTCTGAGTCAAAGAGGATTTAAATATGGAAATACGTCAAAACATCTACTACCACTACTACGAATTTTTTGAAGACTGCATTCTACACTGGTGTGCAAAACTTAAGCCACAGGTATGTTTTTTGCCATAACTTCACGAGAAATCATCTGAGAGACATGAAATTCAAAAATGAGATACAGCATCTTGTTCTGAAAGAATGACGAAAGCATAGTTGCTCAGAAATGAATACAATGCATACAGTATGGAATCAAACAAAAAAAAAGGCTTTATTGAACTCATAGTATCGTTACACATGATTGTCTGTCCAAGAGGAAGAACAGCAAGCAGATGTTCCTTAGTATGGAATATGCCCTCCCCTTACTGCAATGGTTGCTTCGCACCGTCTCCCCATACTCAGCACCAGATTGTCCAACAGTTCTTGAGGTAAGAGTGCCCATTCCTCAATCAGTATCTGTTTAAGTTGTCGGGAGTTCCCAGGAGGATGTAATCGTAACGCAAGGCACTTCCCCAAAGCATCCCACACATGTTCTATCGGATTTAAATCAGGGGAGCACGCCGGCCAATCCATTGGAGTGATATCTTCACTTTCCAGGAGCTCCTCAACAGCATGAGTCCTGTGTGGCCGTGCATTGTCATCCATAAAAACGAAGTCTGATCCAATGGCACCTCGGAACAAACGCACATGGGGAAGGATCACCTCCCGACAATAGCGATCTCCAGTTACAGAACCTCTGTCGAAAGCGTGGAGCTCAGTCCGCCCGTTCATCATAATGCCTTTCCAGACGACAACTCCAGGACCACCGAAACGGTCTCTTTCCGTGATGTTACTGGGATGAAATCGTGTCCCGACCTCTCTCCGAATCAATTGGCGTTGGGAATCCCTTATAACATCACGGAAAGAGACCGTTTCGTTGGTCCTGGAGTTGTCGTCTGGGGAAGCATTATGATGAACGGAGCTCCACGTTTTCGACAGAGGTTCTGAAGTTATGGCAAAAAGCATACCTGTTGCTTTAGTTTCCCACACCAGTGTATATTTCGTATACAAGAAATTAAAAATGATAAAAAAATATGGAACTATAAAATTGGTGTTATTATTTTTGACTATATTATTATTATCTATATTTATATTTCATAATCTTATTGCAATTATTATTTTTGAATTTAGATACTGTGTAAATTTATGTTCGGGAAATGAAAATTTCGGAAGTTTTGTCGAAAGGCGACAAACTTCAGCTTAATTTTTAATTAATGAAAATACTATTTAGAATTTTCAAACGCTGCTGAGAAGTATACATCCTTACATTTCAAGTTATATATGGTCACATTTGGTAGATGCAACTCAAGTAGTTTGGTCTGTAGAACGCCAACTCACTCATATTCATTTTTATTATAAGCAGACATATAACTATTTTATCCAACTGACTTATCCAATTTGACTTTAATAAATGTTTTGAAATTAAATCTATCAAAGTCAGTTCTAAGAAATTAGTAAATAAATCGAAATACCAAATACCTCGGGTCAATTCATTAAATATTCTATAAACATAATCATACTCAACTTGTAGAATCTGTTTTTCTTTCTTTGAAAATTGGATGGCCTTTTTTAAATCAAATTGTTTTGTATGTTATGAAATTCAAATTACATCAAATTGATTATTTAAAATATAATTCAGAAATTTGAATAATACTTCACTAAATTGACACAGTTTGAGCTGTAAATATGATCATTGGAAAACACTATTGATATGATATCCAAAACATTTTATGCTCTTGAATTCCATAAAATTTCAATTACATGTGAACGAAATTACTTGAAATTTTATTCCACAATTTAAAGTGAAATAACAATTTTTAAATATAATGCAATATTTTTTAACTTGAACCATGATACTATTCGCATAGTTTAAAGAAAAAAAAAATGCCTCTTAAAATGCCATAGAGAGATGCCATTTGAATTATTTACTAAAACGTTTGATACACAATTTCTTAGGTTTCTAAAGGAACAGGGAGAACAAAATCTTTCCTAAATTTTCAAAATTTTATTATATTAGAAACCATATAAAAATTACTAATTAATTAATAATGTCTAAACGTATTCGTGCATAAAGATTCTTCATATACCATTTTAAAAATTCAAAAGTTAAGCCTTCAACTGATAGGTTTTCATTTATACCGTTTTCTTCAAATAGGATAACTTTTCGAAAATATATTTAATAATAATAAATTTTGTTTTAATAACTCGATTTACATTCAAGAGAATCGCGATGATATTAAATGAACTTTTGTTCTTATTATCATTGCTATTAAATAAATAGAATGATTTAAAAATGAAATAAAGGGAAAAAATAAGAAAACTCTTTATAATATCATGCCAACAATATTTCCAGCCACGAGCATTATCATGCAATGCTATTTTAGATAAGAAATTTTATCTTCTAAAATTTCCATTTATGAAATTAACAATTTATAACTACATTATTTTTTGCTTTCATTTGAATTTTACTTCCCATTCATTAATGACTGGAAATATTTAGAATGTCCTTATCGAGTAACACTTATCCATATTAAACTTAAAATATTATTCTTCATATACTGATTGATCAGTTAATTTTAATGGATTTTAAATAAATATTCCCCTGTATATATACGTTTCTAGCATTTAATATAATTTTTATTATCAATGCTTCCGTTTTCCTTAAATTTAAAATGCTAATTATTTTTTTTCATTGGATCCCTTTACTTTCCCCATGATTTAATGAAAAAGGGAAAAAAGTAATATTACTCTCAAACAAGAGCCATAAATTTTTTTTCTCAATTTCAATGCATCTTCTCATTAGATAAGACGATTTCAATTTTTTCTCCGCAATACAGCTGCTGCGACTGATTTATTGATTTTAATTGTCTTGAACCCATTAAATATGGTAATTCAGAACATGGCCATTGTTATAGGACCTTGTCGTAGCTGATGAAAAAAAAAATCATGAACTCTTGCGTGCGAATCAGGCCACAGGGCTACACCAGAGATTTTTAAATTCTTAATTAACACCGAGTAAGAAAATTTATCATTGTTTGCTAATAACATGATAATCGATAAGGCGCATTGCACGTTATTTTTAGTTTATTAAAATGGAAATAAGAAATGATAAATGATAAATATCTTTATTTGCTCACTAGGACCAAAGATTATAAAATGAAAAGCAAAGAAATAATAATTTTTGAAAACAATTCGGAAATAACCTAAAAGTAATTACCGCAATACAGAATTTTCCACAAATTGTTTTTTAATACAGAGACATGTGATTTATGCTGTATATATAAAATGTTAGATTTAGCAGAAATTTCATTATTAAATATATCAGATTAATTTTAAAGACAAACTTTTGTGCTGATTTTGCATCATATTTCTACCATTTTAGTGAAAACAATTTTCCTGGTGAACATTAAAAAAAGGAACATTTAAATCTGTATGATATTCAGAATTTTTATACAGCAATAGAAGTTCCGAAACAAATACATAAATAAATAAAAGGGAATGTTATTTTCATCAGTTATTTTCGAAATTTTTTCCTCAAGAAACTATTTCACAAGAAAATGACTATAGAAATACGTATATAGATTTTTGTATCTTTTCTTCCAAAAAATTAATGTTACAATTTTCGAAATTTATCAATGAAAATTTGACATTAAAGGAAAGTTTTAAATAATATTCTTATATATATATATATATATATATATATATATATTATTCTTAGATTATAATTAAGATTTTAATTTCCGGGTTTCATCTAAGCAGAGGGCAGAATATGTTATTTATATTCTTATATATTTTAGTTTCACATTTACATATGGAAATTCTTACCAAATGTGATGAATAACGTGCACTGAGAAAAAGAAATTTTAATAGTTAACCTGGCTTAGCTTTAAAAAAAGTGTTGCTATATCTGCTAAGAAATGAACATAGATGCGAAAGTGAAAATTTGGTTTTCAAATAATATTTTAAATTTTTCATCGACAAATATTTCTACATACACATTGAGAATTTTTTGTCCTATGTTTTTTATAATAATTTTAATGCAATGCTTAAGAATTTAGTAATGTCTAGATTAATAAAAAGATAATCATCAATTGATGTTATGAATTTAGAATTAGGACTATACTATTTAACTAATTGTTACATATGCTCATTTACAAAGTTAAACAAGGACCAAAGCAAAGAGCCTAGTAATATAACATAAATGCAAACTATATCATTTACACTGAGGTGATATAAATCTTGGGAGAGCAATATACAAATATACATACAGTAATATCATACAAAATGTATAAATAACAATGCATTGGCAAGACTTTCACTTGTATTCAAGTGACTCATGTGAAAACATTTCTGATGTGATTATAGACGCACGACGGGAATTGTCAAACTTCGAAAGCGGAATGGTAGTTGTTTCTAAACATATGAGTTATTCCATTTCGGAAATCGTTAAGTAATTCAACTTTCCGAACACAGTGGCCGACCATCAGCATTTAATGACGGAGACCATCGACGTACGCATCGAATTGTTAATGTTCACAATGGTGGAAAGCAACAGTTGGTGAATTAACCGCATTAATCCATGTGAAACTTACGACGAATGTGTGTTTGAATAGTGCAGATTTACTTTAATGGGCTATGGCAACAGAAGATAGAATCAAGTGCCTCTTCTAATACGACAATACATGCAGATGAGTCACATCAGATGAGTCACGATTTCAATTGGAAAGAGCAGTAAGAGCTTACAGCAGGGTTCGTATATGTCGCAGTTCTCAAGACGCTATAGTCACAAGTTAATAATAAGGCTCTAGACAAGCTGGTGATAGTCCCAAAATGGAGTGGGCTATTTTTACATGGAATGGACTCTATTTTCTGGTCCAAGTGCTAATCATTGATTTGGAATAATTATGTTCAGCTATTTTGAAACATTTTGGAAGCATTCGTGCACTTCATGTACCCAAACAATGATGGATTATCTTTTTTTTTTATGAAAATTTGTCATGTCCCGGAACACAGCTGTTTAGGGTTTGTTTGAAGAAAATTCTGGATAATTCCAGTGAATAATTTGGCGACATAAATCGCCCGACATGAATCTCATCGAACATTTATGGGACACAATAAAGAGGTCAGTTCGGGCACAAAATAATCTCACGGCAGCACTTTAGCAATTATGGAAAATATTATTATGCTGCCTCTATAAATAATAAAATTTCTCAATTATTATCTACAGAGGCAACATGACTCAATATTTTGGCAGGGAAACTTAAAATGACATTTTTAATTCATATCCCATCGAATTGCTGAACTTCACCGGTCAAATGGGGGGCCGGCAGGTTATACGGAGGTATCACATATCTTGTGTGACCACAGTACATATTGTGGGATGGCATTTAAAAAAATTGACTTAATAATCACGGCATTCAAAAACATCCTTATTATTTTTTTTCTTAAAGTGTAACAGAAATTGCATGGTATGAAACTCTCTTTTTATTTTTGTTTTTCGATTTGTAAACTTTTTCGCGTATTTTTGTGTTTTGTAAATACTCTGCAGAAATTAAAGAGTTCAGTACATTTTTTAGGCATTGCAAATTCCATCGATTATTGTTTTTGAATTTTGTCGATTGTTAATTCTGTCGTTCTTTGCAAACTGTTGTCAAGTTCTATTTCCCTTATTTTGGTATTATATACGTTCATGCATTAGATTCTATGAAGAATGAATTTTAAAAGTTAAATATAAATAGAACGATTTAGCAACTGCATCGATAATTTTAAGATTTCCTTTTTAACACTTACTTACAGTTAATAATTAAACAAAAAATCCCCCAAAAATTGCTAAATTGTTTAGCAAATTACGCCAATTATATGCATTAATTATACAGATTTATTCATTAATTTTTTCAAAAATAATTTTAACACACAAAATAATTTTTCAAAAATAATATTTCCACACACACGCACACAATAAACTGTTGTTCATCCACATCTTTTGAGCACTTCGGTATAGGCAAGTTTAAAAAGAAAGATAAAATATCATCTTGCACCGTAAATGTTTACAACTCCATCGTACAATGAAATATAATGAACAGCAACCTGTAATAAGAATATTGCCTCTGAATTCCAATATAAAATCTCAGAGGGTTTAGGATTTCACGCAGTTAATAAGCACAGGAAATACCAATAAGAGATATTTCTTATCTACTTTTCTCAGAAAAGAGATCCGGTGGCACTATTTGTTTTCACACACACGCACACAATAAACTGTTGTCCATCCATTGTGGAAGTTATAGTATATGATCCTTATGAATGTTTTCTATTTTCAGCTTCTTCGCACAATTCAGAAAAGAAGAATTATATCAAAGGCATCATAGCATCCACAGTATATTTGTGAAAAACACATAACTGTTTTTGTTGTATTTTTCCCAGGGAAGAAAGAGAGGAATGTTTCGGTAAACACTTGGATAATTGATTTAAGAGATTTTTCTCGACATAAAGAGTTGCCAAAGTTACTTTTCCCACATAAAAATGCTCTGAATAGAAACCAGTATCCTCTAAACTAGAAGAAATCAGTTTTATATGTTCGGTTTTGTATTAAAAACAAGAAATCAAATTGAATTTCTTGTTATTTAATCATCATTAGTTTGCCTCAGCATTTCTACTTTATTATCTTTTAAAGGATTTCCATTAAAATAAATACCATAGGAATTTTACTTCTATATATATATATTTTTTAAAATTGCATTTATTCAATACGTCTGCGCCATTGAGTGACAATTAAAAATTAATTTTGGAGAATAATTTAATGTTGGGGATAAAAATTAAAAATAATTATTCAATTTATTTTTGACAGTAGTAACTGACAGCTATAAATATATGAGCAATATTTTCATTAAGAATATGCAAACAAAATTTCAAAATTCTTGCAAAATTTATGAAATTTCATGAATAATCATTTTTAAAATTGCATCTTTATGAACAAGGGAACTATTCAAGTTAGATATGATACTTGTAGCGCAATGATACCGAATATATAAAAACAAGTAAGCTTCAGCATGATAGCTCACCACTTCTGAAATACGTTTAGTAAAAGCAAATTTGAATATTCTCGCAAAATGAGAAAGCTTTTTTTTTCCTTTTCAAAAATGCATAATCACAATATGACATTAAGGCTCCAATTAAAGCTTAAATGCGTTTTAAAATGGATTGCACGAGTTATCGAAATTGTATCAACTAGCTGATATTCACAGCGTTTAAACCGGAAATCTCATTTTTTTAATAATGAACATTTAAGATTTTAAATAAATATCGAAACTTAAATAAGCGTAAAAACTTTTTTATACTTTAAGGTTTGTGAGCAAAATTTGGAGTGCTAAATAAATCTTACATTTTTTTTTATGTATTAACATGTACTTTGATTAAAATTATTTTTTTGTGAAAGACTTTTTTTTTGCAAAAAAAAAAAAACATATTAAAATATGTAAAATAATTCTACTTTCTGAAATTTTTTAGAAGTCAAATAAGAAATTTCGTTACAGTAAGAAAATTTAATATCCTGAGATATCTCAGAAAAATACAGATTGCAGTAAGAAACGAAAGTCAAATGAATTTTGAGAATCTTCTTAGCTTATTTTCTCATGTATTGTTAATAATTCTTAAAGAAGAGACAATTTTAGTTGAGTATTGCTAGTTGCAGTTTAAATATGTCTTTACGACTTACAAAATGAAAGCAATATTTATAATCGTGAGTCTAAAATCGATCGTCCAAAATAAGTAAACACATATTTGATCTATTTTAATGTCAGAATACGAACAATGTTTCATAATTTTTTTATACAGGTGTTAATTGAATTAAAAGTTATCAAGTATTTAAATTACGTAATATAGTTATCAAACATTATTCAATGTGTGTAAAGTAAAATAAATTTTACTTAAATGTCTCATTTTAGTCATTTACACTTCATTTATTAATGATTATATTTAAATTTTAAAAAAAGTAAATATTTTTTTTATCATTCAGTTTTCATTATAAACTTTCCAATGCTTTTTTGTCCTTGTCAGCAAAATTTAAATGAAAAATGTATTCGGAATAGGAATTTTAATAATTTGCGAAATTTACCCTTTCAACTTTTAATTGTTTTTTTTTATCTAGCCTTGTTCATTTCATTAAAAAAATGAAAAAATGTTAGTATTCGTACTACTTTTTATTTAATTCATATGATATATTACTTTTACTATCGCACTTATATTTTTTAATAATTATTAAAAATAAATGTTGCTGAGATTTCGATTACTAATAAAATGCATATAGTTGCAGAAGAATCATGTCTCAGTGGTATATTTGTAATAAAAACAATTTATTATTTTATTACTCTACTTCAGATAGCGGTTTTGTTATGTCTCTTACTTCAGAGACAATTGTAATAGTTAGTATACGATGTTAACTTAGTATTAAGAGGGATGTGTTCATTATTCATAGATAATTCATGTGCTCTAAATTCAGTTTCGGAAAACTAATCAAAAGATTAGTTTTTACTATTATCTGCATATTCTTTTGTATTTCTAGTGCCATAAATATATAGCAGTCGTAGTTTGTATAAAAAATAATTTTTATTGCATGCTCCATTAATTATTTTCGTAATTATAGAATTTCATAGATAGCTTTTGAATATTGATGTACGTAATCATCCCAAACAGAATGAACATTATTATATAAAGTACAAAATTCTTCGTGATGAGTTCCAGCCTATTTAATTGGAAGATATTTAGCCTTAACACTTATTTAAATTTTTACATGAATATTGGTATTACAGTCTTCCCATTAGTATTATCTATTTTAATGCATCTTTAATTAGCCTGATCTCAACTTATTCAAAAAAGAAGATTTGAATATTTTCTTTAAAATAATTGATATTTTATTAAAAATATGGTTCCAAAACCGTGTGTGTGTGTGTATGTGTGTATTCGTGTGCGTGTGTGTAAACAAAGTGTAATGCCTTCAAAATCATAAACCTATATTCAACAATTTCATTCAAATGCGTCAATAATAACTACAGTTAAAAATAAATAATATATGCATTTGATTGAAAAACTGAAAAATCTATCTAGGATAGAAGCAAATGAATTTATCTTATTATAATTTAAATTCAATTAGACACCTCTCACATAATTGCGATTATTAATATTTCAAATTTTAAATCAAAAATTATCTAAAAATGTTTATTTTCTTTATAAATTTCAATTACGGAAACATGATTATACTAGTATATTCTATTAACATGAAATATGTTTTAAATGGCTCCATTTGGTTTTAATTTACAAAAAAATATTATTATTTCGTGCCATTTCTTGTACTTTCAAATCTTTTAGACGACAGTTTAAAATTTAATTTCCATTTAAGAGTGGATAAATAATTATTTAGCAGCAGGAAATTTCAGTAAAATAAAAACCTTTTAGTATAAATGAATGTAATATGAATAATATTGAATATCTTTGTGCTAATTTTATTGAATAATGTATATTAATTTAGTAAAAATCAAATTTAAATAACATTTGATTAAACTGGTTTCAGTGAATTTTGACATTATAATGCACTTATTAATTGGGATGTAATATTTGATAATTTATAAGATTTGTGAATTTATTAATGTATTTTTTTCTATTAAGAAATATTAATTTTTTATTAGAAATTTATTTTTAATCCATTAATTTTGCCTTAATAAAACAGGTATTTAAAAAACTTCTGTTCCGAAAGTTGGCAGGATATCTTTTTATTGAAGGTAAAAAGGAACTTTGATATTTTGATACACGCATAGGCTTCATGACTAATTTTATTTATTCAAAGTGTATCAAATATGCATTTGTTAAATAAATGCAAATGCATTAATTATATAAAAGTCTAGACATATCTTTTATAAATGTCATTTAAAATGTCATGTAAAATTATATTTAAATATTTACCATGTCGATTGAGAAATAGAGTGCAAGAAATTGCCGGATCATAAAAATTGTGCATCTCTCTGTTAATCTTCCGGCCGTATCGGTTACCTTAGAGTGTAGGAAAATTTATAAATACTCATACAACAATGAAAAAAATTATAATGACTAATTTGCATATGATAGATATTTATCAGCACAAGACATTCTATCTATATGATTTACAAATTTCTAGAAGTGGTACAGAGCATTTTATAGGAGTCGAATGATATTGCACTCTTGGAAGGTGAAATAAGCCATGCCCAAGCAGTATTGCGCACAAAAAATACAAGAAAGTGAAGGAAACCCTTTAATGGTGCAAAAAATAATTGTTAAACCATAACAGAAGTCAGCATCATAAAAACAAACGATCTTAGTAAAAGTATGTAAATAAAGTAACCTCAAAAAGTAAAATTTTCGAACTGCTATGTTCGGGACTAAACAAATCTCTCATATCTGAGTGTATGAAAGTACAAAATATCTTCATTCTACCTGACAATCACTATATGTATTTTAATACGTAATCCCACCTCTGTCTAGTGGAATTTCATGCACTTTGGTGATAAAACATCGATGGTATCGATTGACATATGCCAAGAGAGAGTAGTGAAGCTTGATATATACAGCGATCTAGGAAAACAATGCATTGGACCAAAACGCTTAATCCACGTTCGACATATATGGTATATAAAAACCCAAGAATTTGACAAATTAAATGTATGGAGATAATCATCACAGAGACAGTATGTAGTTTGTCATTCAATAGCTATGAAACCTCTTCTTCAAGGTATATTTGGTAGTTTGTACCTAACAGACGGTTAGTCAACAGGTCTGGTAGGATGGCTTTGCTGAAAGAGAACCAAACATTTTATCACAAGTTGGCTCTGTGCTATACTGCTCCATTTAAAATGGGAGTTCTCAAGAAATTGCTCGAGTGTTTTATGAGAGTTAAATATTTCCTTTCTTGTGAAAAACTGCTTATCGCGAAGCAACTCAACGGTTGAAGAACGGGATCCATAGCAACATTTTACTCTGATTATGTCTCCGTTTTAGGGCCAATAGGCTGCTTTATGGTTTGAATAGATGTAAAGGTCTTTGATACGCTTTTTTATTAATCATTCTGTAAAATTCTCCGTGTAATATCATTCACCTCTCCCGGTAAGCATTTTTAACGTAATATTGCTATGTGATTGCGAAATATTTTGTACCTCCCTTCTCACCTAAAAATTTGTTCCTTTTTATTGGGATATTATATATGTGTTTATAAACAAACATAAAATATTTTAATACATCAGCTCCAAAATCAAAATTATTTAAAAAGAAGTAATGATGTATTCGTTATTATTTGCTCATGTTATGTCTTTAATAGACTTTTAGAACAGTTACAGAAACGCAGCCAACTATCATAAAAAGTCACAGTGTTTAAAAATAAATAATTATTTATGTCACTGCAAAATAATTTATAAAGATTCCTAAGGATTTCAATATATGCTTTTATCATATAAATATTTATGGAACATTTTTTATTGAAATAATTAAGTAGCCATTTTGAAATGAATAGGGAATGATGAAAAAAAGGAAACATTTGATTGTTTAAAATTCAATAAGAAATGTAAAATGTACGATACAATAGTTTTGGATTCTTTTTTGATAAAATATAAATATTCTTTAGGAAAAATCGGGTAATAACCGTAAAAAAACTTAACATATATAAACGATTGCAATAAGCCCCACATTTATATAGATTTCATCATTTAATATATAATAACAACTGAAGGTTGTTTTAAGAAAATATTACTCAAAATTTGACATGAGTGCAATGGTATATATGCATAAAAACGTAACAATTAAAATAACATTTTTATCTGGAACGCTGCTTCTACTAAATCTCGATTCTCTTACGTACAACTTTAGTTTATTACTCTTAGAAGATATATTATCTCAGAACTCAGTCTCTATAGAAAGGAGTCTAACGATAAAAATACAATCTTAATAAGTTTCCTCGAAAGAGCAATCCTTAAAGAAGTCATAAAAGGAAGCCCTCAGGTCAAAGATGCCGAAATTAAAGAGTAGGTACAGAGAAATAAGTCTAATAAAATGGCTAATACGAAAGAAAAGAATGGACGCTTCCGTGTAGACATTCCGTAGTTCAGTTTTGAAACATTTAATACATACAAACTGTGAAATATCCCACTAGAATTAAAATATTTTTCATACTACATAATAAATAACAGTTTATGAAATCAGTTCAATTTAAAATTCACTAATTACAGCCAAGCAAAATTTAATGACTAATCATTTTTTTAGGATTTTCCACATAGGAAAAATTCTGTAGATGAAATATTAATACGTTGATGAAAATTTAATAAAAAATTGCATACCGTTTTAATATTGATGATTTTATATATTTTTGCCTTACAAAAAGGCCTAATCTGAGGCAATTCGATGCCCTAAGATGCATTTAAACTATCCATTAAAATATAATTGGATGAGAAATAAAATTGATAAAGATTTAAAGTATGTCATAAATTATCATTTTTTTTTCTACTTTGAGATGCTAAAGGAGATTTCTTTGCAAAGTAAGTACAGAAAATTTCTTCAAAATAAAGGAAAAAGTCTTGCAATTTTAGCAGAATATTAAACGATTAAATTTATGACGAAGAAGCAATCTCCTTATTACTGATATTTTTACTTTCCTTCATAACTAGTACTTTTTAATTATATTAAAAAGTACAAGTTCCTGGAATTTATAAAGGATTCTAAAATTTACTAAGACTAGTGTGTCTGAATTTTCTTTAATTTAAGGACAGAAACAAAAGGACAGAACAAATAAAGAAATAGAGATTAAATATATGATGACATTTTAATGTCTTCTGAATGGAATCTGTTGTTCCTTCCACTGAAAATAAATTAAACGAGTTGAAAATTTGAAATATTCTTCAAATTTGATGGAAAGTCTATATACAATCTTTAATCTCTCCAGCTGGAAACTTTTTTAGTTGTTTTTTCCTCAGAAGATATATAGGCAGATGTAATTCCAAAAATGAGTTTTTCAGGCACAGACACTGTGAAACGCGAATAATAATCAAATTTTCATTTCGAACATTTTGATGATTACAATAATTTCTGTTTGTATACCTAGCATACAAGGAAAAAAACCTAGCAATTGCATGAAATAACATATAAATATCATATATATTCTTTCATATATTTTCATATATATTCTTTCATATATTTTCATATATATTCTTTCAAATATCATATATATTCTATATAAATCATATATAAAATAATTATAACTTTCAATGCAGTTGGTATAATTTATAATATATATACTTTTTATTGGTGATTTTAGTTGTGAATTTAAAATATTAGAAAAGTGTTCTAATTTATTCAGGTTTAAATACTTTTAAAGACTATTGATAAAAAGCTGAATTTATCTGTTAATAGAAAACAAGTAGCACTTATTATTGTCTTCTCTTACCTAAAAGAAAATTTCTAAAAATAAAAAGAGTATAATAACTGCTCACTTGTGAAGCTTTAGCAGCAAGCAATATATTCACTTATATTATTTCTATATGAGTTATGAAACTGCATTTAATTAAATATTATTTTAATTCATATATAAGAAAGATTTTTGTACATACAAGTCACATATAACAATTTTAATCTGCTGTTAATGCTTTACTTGTTATTTTTCATCGCATTTATAAGAATAAAAATTTCCGTCTATTTAACAGGAAAAAACAATCTGCTTCCATTGACATTCAACCGAACAAGCACTAATTGTGAGGATTAAAAATTCTGCAATGAACTATTTTTGGGCTGAGTAGTAAACTTCAGACAGTTAATTAGGCGTTAAATGAAAAAAAGTAAGAATAGGATATTCTTATCTCGTTTGTGCCTTCTAGGCAAAAAAATAGTAGTTAGACATCTTCCTATCTAGATTTGATCCATAAAAACTAACTATGCTTGAGTTTAGTTCTTTCTTTAGAGAACACTATAAGGAGTTAGAAGTGTGGATGATGTTGTAAACATGGTATCCTTACTACAAATTAAAATAATCGTTAATAATAGATCATTTGTTGAAAATATATGTAGCAAAGTTTTTGTAATTTTATTTATTATTGTTAATTCCTCTATACTGACATATAAAAATCAGAATGGTTTTGAATTAGATGCAGCTATATAGTGTCAAGTCGATTAATGCTCAAAACGTGTTATATTTTCAGCGCAGCAACGTTGGGCCATTTGATCCGAATGCTGGTGATTTCCAGATTACACAAACATGGGTACTAACACAGAAAAGTCAACAAATTAAAATCAATAGATAACAGAAAATAAATGTTCCAAACGACATTTATGATAAAAAAGTATTGAATTACAGTCACAGTCCTTTGATAATATATGGTAACACATTCACACCGAGACAATTGTAGTATATTTAAAAAAATCATCTTTGGATTAATTACTATTAACTATATCTTCTAATGACTGATCGTGAGAAAATCATCTTTAAATTTACTTTTTTAGGTAATTTGAAAATGAAGAGTAATTTTTTAAAATAATATATGTTTTTAATAGAAATTTCCTTACAGAGTAATTACAAATGATAATATTTTTTACAATTTTTTAATATCTAATTAGTTAAAGTAGAATAATTATATGATTTATATTTTCTTTACCGAGAGAAATGGTATTATATATTATTTCATTTGTAAGATTGATCTTGCAGATTTGGAAAGATTTGAAATATTCAGGTTGTGAAGATTTTTGAAATCGTCTATAGAATAAATTCTTGAGAACTGCATCATTTAGCATATAATACAATAAGTAGATTACTTAATTATATATAGTAAATATTAAAAAGATTGGTACACGGTCAAAAAGTGAAGTAAATTAATATTCATTTTCAAATAGAACTCTATCTGAAAGAGAAAAACGAAATCTTTTGATTTTTGCGTATAATGTTGCTAAATAATCAATGTAAAAGTAAAAAAATTGTTACCTATCAATCAATGCTAACTAAAATATTATTCCTTTCAAAGAATTTTTTTAAATATAGATCGTGTAACTCTGTTCTTATTGTTCCATAAAGTTGTACAAACATATGCGATCTATTTTTCTTCTCTTTATTTTATCATACTGACATAACAAGGTATTCTAATAATGGAGAAATTTAGTTCCAGTAGATTTTCATATGACATTAAATGTTCTTTGGAAATATTCTTTCATTATCATTTTAACTCCTGAAATAGAGAATTATTCCTCACTCTCATCTCTTTTTCGATACAGCACGATTACTTTTTGCGCGTGTGTTTTGATAAAAATTGCAATCAATTTAAGCAGTTTCAGTAAAGCAGTAGAATAAGTCAGACAAATACGGCATTTTCTCATATTCCATCTGGAGAAAAAAGTGATAAGGAACGATTGATATGGTAAATAGTTCATAATTGTGCATAAGTGAGTATTAATTTTCATTGAAAACTAATAAAATTTATGTTTTCTTATTATAAAAATTATAAAAAAGAAGGAGCACTTCAAAAATATCAAATAACATATCCATTTATCCATATTACAGTAATTCTTTCTGATATTATGCTAAGGCATCAATAGTAGGGAGGAAATACTCTCATATTTTTATACCAAAATATTAATGCATTGCGTTTTGATTTATAAGCATTTTACATTCTAAGGACATCGATATATTCTATTGTGAGAAAATCAAATTAAAATTTTAGGACTATTTTATTTTCTAATTTCTTTTTTTCACATTAGTTTAGTTGTGGGAATTTGAAATAAGCCAATGATGTTAAAATAAAATGTTGATTAATTTTTATTCTAGATACTGGAAATCTCATAGGTTTTTGCTTTTTCTAATTTTATTTTCATTGAAAATTTCTATAAAAAGTACTTTATTTGTTTTATCAATAAAGTACACCAGGACAGCAAAAAAAGCATTCTGACAGAGTAAATAATTGATATGATGTACTGTATATGAGATTCTAGAAATATCAATGGAACTTAATTATTATAAAATAAAGCTTTTAATAGTATAATAATGCTGCTGAGCGTTGATCCCCCCCCCCAAAATGCAAAATGTGATTAGACATAACATAACGCCACCCTGTGGTCCCGGTACCTATAACACTGAGTTGCCTAACCAATTGGATGATCTCAAGATGGATGGGGGAGTAAAGAGGATAAATGAAAGAAAGAGACGATAAACCATCTAGGGATCTTCAGAGAGAATCTCATCGGAATTAAAACCTACAGAGTGTATTAAATGTTTTGGCGAAGTAATGACTAAATGGAAAGAACAAGAATACCTAAAAAGAAATGATGACAATGTATTGAACTTACTGACAAATGAGAACATTGTGTAATCAGAAATCCGTAGCGTCCGTCTGGGTCCTGTGGTTTTGATTTCTTTAGTTGGTTCTGTAGGGTATTGCACTTCTGAGGGAATAATTCTGCTAGTTTTGACAAATGGCATTTTGTTCTTAGTGTGAAGTTTGACACAAGGTATGTTCTTTCGTTACCATTTTCTGTTCTTAAAACGTGTAGATCTGAGCATTTTGAAATTACAAACCAAAATCATCTTTGTCTGATAACCTAATGTCCATCTTTCTGTATTTCCTTAAATTTTAATGATGAATTTCCTGACTATCGAATAAATAATATAATCGAGTAACGATCATTATTTCTTCTTCAAAGTCCTAGTCTGCTACGTCAACGTGGCAAAGGGGTGTTGCCGGGTGAAATGGGAAAACGAAAATGATAATATAGCAGTAAAGGATTATCTACACGGTTAAGCTGTTACTCTCTTCAGTTTGATGGAGCGTTTGTGATACATGATGATATTGACTATACGAAAGTGACAGTAGCACTATCCTTGTTGAGAAGCTGTTTCGGAATGAAAGTATTTTAGTCAAAGATGAGGCAGCATCAAAGTAAGTCAGAAGTGTCTACTCCTGGTAGGTTAATCCTAAAGGTGAAAACCATTTCACTTCACTCAGCTAAGAGAGAGGAATTTTGGGGCTAAGTGATACTTCTTCTTCTTTTCAAAAAATAAAAATAATAAGAAACTTCGAACAGTAAATGAAATTTAAAAATGACCCCGATTACTTTATACACCACACTCCTCAAAGTTACACAGGCACTTTTAAGCGAGGATTAATCCGTATTTGTATGCGAAAAAGTTCAGTCACTTTTCAGAAGCAAGTTGCTAGTCATTTTTATCAGGTAATAATGTCGCCCGTAAATCTGTTCATAATGAATGCGAAGCAATTTTCCTATTGCCTGTGGCAAAAGGGTTACGAAAAGTAATTCGAAAACTCTGAAAAAATAAGTAGAAAAAGTTAATATACTTTGTCAAAGATTATTCTGCCAGATTTGAATATACAGTAAGTATTCCATTCACATAATTTTTTTAGCAAAAGAACTTTGTATTAAAACTTCTTAAAGAAATAATAAAAATAATTTTTTCGATGTAATCAGTTATTCATGGAATAGCAAGCAACTTACAAACTGCCATCCTTCACTCTTTGACCATGTTATTTCCTAAATACTGTTGACGTTTAAATTGAAAATATTATCTTTACGGAAGGAAATTGCTAGATTTTTTATGATTTCTTCCTAAAAATTCTTGTTGAAGAATTGCCCTGTACACTGTTGATTCGCTAAAAAATTAGATTTAGAGTAGAAATTATTAGTTATATAAAACCTTAATTGGACCAATACTTATCTGGTTCAGAGACCTGGACTCTGACAAGAGCTGGTGAAAATAAAATAGCCATTTTCGAAAGAAGAATTCTGCGAGCCATTCTTTGTGGTATAGAAATCAGCAATGTTTGGAAAAGGAAATATAACTTTTAGCTATATAAAATCTATAAAGAGCCAGATATTATAAAGTTCATAAAAATAAATCGGATGAACTGGCAGCTCATATATTTAGAATGCGGGATGATTCCATATTAATTTTTTTACATGAATTTGAAACAAGTAGGAAAAGGGGTAGACTCAAAATGAGATGGATGGTGTCAGTAGAGACAGACTTCCTGGCTATCCAGGAAAGAAACTGGCACACAAGTGATAAAAATAGATACGTTGGAACAGAATTCAGAGGAAGGCACTGTACCACATTGGGCTGTCTAGCCAAATATGATGATGATGGTGGTGATGTTATTAGTATTTATTTTTTTAAAAAAATAATAACAAGCCTAGATAAAAGTATAAAGATTAATAAGAAACCTGATATTGCAGCTCCTATTTTAAACCAAATTGTGATATTTAAATGATGTTGGAAAATAAATAAGTTTTATTAAATTTATTTTTGTTCTAGCTTTGTACATTGAAAATTAAAGTTTTGAACCCATTTTTTTAACTTAATATATCCAATCAAACCAATTAAATCATTTTTCTGCTTTTCTAAATGAATCTCGTTCTGCTCGCTTTTATCTTAATTAAGTAATCAAATTTCATTCATTTAAAAAATTCATTGTAGTTATGAACAAAGCTAATTTTTTCTATTTTGACATAATCCCAAAATAGGTGAAAAATTCCATATAATAAAGAATGATAGTAGACCAAATTTTCCTAAATTCTGGCAAATATAAAAACAGTCAAAACGCTCTTGAACAAAAAAAAATTTAGGAGATTGTTTGAATTGATTATTTAAACCAAAATAAAAAAAAGAACTATGAAAAAATAATAAAAGTACACTATAGTTAACTAATGACCTTATTTCATTTCAATTAAGCTTTTGGAATGTTTTGTAAATTATGTAAGTTATTTTTCTAAAAATTACCACGTGTTACTAAGGACCATTCAAATTTCTATGAGATTCAATAACATAATACATTTTTTTCATTCTAGAACTTTATTAAAACATCGAATACTTTAGAGATCAATATGACAACAACGATTCTGGAAGGCAAGCAAGCGCAATTTTCTATATACATGAAAAAAAAAGAAGATATTGTGCTAACTCAGTCCAGTGAATTATTGTAGATTCTTCTTTCCTTTTCTTTTAACCTCACCATGTTTAGGCATTCATTGTCGGGTACCTTAAAATATAATAAATCCAAATTTCTCATTTCAGAGATAAGAATAATTTCCTAACTCTCAAAAACCTGCAACCTGTGTTCTTGACAATTTGATATATAAATGCAAATTCCTAACAGCTCACGCTTATTAAGCAAATGCATACTCAACATCCTTTGTATATTTTCCGAAAACCTCCCTCTTCTTCAAATTCATCTCAGGGAACGTTTCTGATGAACAAAGCACTCGTCACGGATCTTCCATCAATCAAACGAAATGAAAGGGAGAGAAACTGTCGCAGTGTTATCGCGTCTTGTGCGCTTGCCGTACTTTCATTGAAAGGGCATTTAGGGCCTTTCAGTACTGATAGAGTTAAAAATGGCTAAATTCTTTCTTTGTAAGAGTTAAAACTTATCCTGAACTATCAAAGCGGCCCTGGCAATATTACCGTCAAATACTTTGTAGCTTGAAAATAAATATCAATATTCTTGACAATACATCACACAGAAAAATTATTCCATTTTCCTAGAATTGACATTCACCAAAACTGCTCTTCCTTTAACTTATTCCGAAACTCCGAATGAAAAAGATTTTCAAAGTAAAAATTTAGTTCCAAATAAGGCATAATAATAGGAATGGAAATGGTCTTATTATGTATGCACCGAATATTAAAAAGGTAAAAAACAGAAAAATCGCAAATAGTGCTAAGAAAATTAACTTCTTATTAATCGAATCTTCTTTAGAGCCAGTAAAAAGACAGGAGATAAGTAATGGATATGAGTTTCACTTTGCAAGATATATTTCAGCGAAGTGAATAAAACATTACCGAAAATATATTTTGGTTGCTCTGATTTCTCAAGAGCCGTGCATTTTATTCCTGAATCTGCAAAGGTACCAGGTAATTTTTAAAGTAATAGTAGTTTTTACTATTACTTTCATATACGAAATATATGCGGTAAAAATATCTGCAGCAGCCAAAAAGTCGTAAACAATCCTTGGAAAATACTTATCATTTTAAAAGTTAAGGAAAAATGATTTAGTAAAGCTGCTTATCTCGATTTCTGTCTGTGTCTGTAATATAAACATTAATTCAAGCAGACTTGATGAATTAATTATCGATTTTTATATCTCAAATTGGAGAAAGTTATTTAATTTTCGGCGATACCTATCAATGATAAGAATTATATTTTATAACTACTCACTAATTTCATTTTTAATACAATGAAGCAGAAAAAGACGTTTAACAAATATTTTTGACATGTTCATTGGCCCTTCCTTTAATTAAAGTATTAAATATTGAATACGTCTAGAAGTGCAGTTCCATATTTGGACATTGTAAATTTCTCCATATTGAAAGTTGGTGATTATTCCAGGAAGTGGATTTCATTGTGATATATTAAAGAAGAAAAAATAATTTTAAAGATTCGAATTTGTTAAAAAAACATCATATATTTTTGTAATTTCGAAGGAATATTTAACCTTTTTATGTGATTAACAATTTTGAGTCCTGAATTAAATATTAGAATAAAGATAATCGATAGAATTTAACCATTATTTTTTTATAATGATCTTGCTTTGTAGAGATACAGCAAAGAATGAATTATACATATAATTATTTAACATAAACTTGATCAGCTATCTATAAAGGACAAATGAAAAAGCAAAAGCTGAAAACTAAAAAAAAAATATTGAATACAGAAGAAAAAGCAAAAAACTTTTAAAACATAAATATATTGAATAAGAAACAAACTATTTTAATCTCATGCTAGAAAATTTGACAAAAATAAAAACCAGTGTAATGGAATACAAGTAAATTTAGTGGTGCTAGAATTAATAAAACAGTATATACAAAGAAATAGTTCATTTAAGCGAGGACTTGCATTCTAGCTAGTTATTTGATACTTAAGTAAATCACATAGATTTACAGATTAAAAAAATGAAAAATATCTGCGTAAAGGCATTAACTAAAACATCACTATATGGAAAAACTGGTTCATTACCATGCAAAGAGCTACACATTAGCAGAGTGAAAAAATATTAACTTTTTGCGTAAGTTAGAAAGATTTCTAAAGATTGTCATATTTAAATAACAAAAAAGAAAACTGAACTATAAATACGGAAATAAAGATACTAATATAATTTTTGAGATACAAAATATATTTAATACATAAAAATATACTTAATTTTGAAATGTGTGAGAGGTACTGATATGTCATTTACTTGTTTCTATCTATGACAATCTATCCATCTATATTAAACCGATCTATCTTTACATATTTCTATCAAAGATTGAATTGCGCTGATAAATAACTTTCTCAAAAGTGAAATATTGTTCCCTTTCTCTTTTATAAACAGCTTAATATATAATTTATTGTCATTTTGCGAAGCAATAATAATTAGCAGATGGAATTTTTATTTCAATTATTAGAAGAATGTCAAAGAAAAAATATGTTTGAATGTATCTGTTTTGATTTTTATAACTTGGACCAATTTTGCTTACATGTTGTGACATCTGATTTGTTTTGAAACATGCTTATTGTGCTTAGAGTCATTAAAATTGCTGAATATTTCTTATTTTGCTTATAATAAAGGAATAGTCATTCTATAATAAAAGCAGATATAAGAAATTTTTAATATTTAAAAAAATAAAAAAAAATAGAAAATATTGTTATATCTAGCCACAGGCGTCCACACACGTCCTAACAATTTCAAAAAAACAACATTGAAAATGAGGAAAAGAACAATATTTTAATATTAATTTTTAGGTGAAATGTAAAATATTAAGAAAATGGTTAAAGTAATAAGCAATGGCAATTATAAAAGATGACAATGAACTAAAATTACATTTATATATATTATTTTCAATTTCATTTATTCTTAAAATAATGCAAAGGGACAGTTATATTATCTCTAGGTAATTTCATATTTATAAAACATTTAAAAAATGATTTAAAAGAAAAAAAATGCAGAATGATTTTTAAATACAAGCCTACTGATTTTATTAAGGGAGGTGAAAAGACATCTGAAATCAAACAATTGAAATCCTGAAATTGAATATCTTACTTTGAGGACTGATACTGCTATCTAATCTTAAATAAATCTTTGAATCATCAGGACATTTTGTTTTTCTATATTTCATATGAATAGAATTTTTTTTAATAAGAAGGAAAAGCTGTTTAATAATGGAAGTCTGCAAATCAGTCAGACTGGAATGAATTAATTTTTCCAATATAATGGTTGATAAATTACAAATTTCTGAATTAAAAACATGTCACATGCTTCAAAGAACACCTTTCATTAGCAATATTTTAATAAGAGGTAAAAAAATCTTAGAACGATGTCTGTCTTCATGTATGAGTGATTTAATAAAATTCCAACATTATTTGTCAAAAAGGGAGAAACAAAATTGAATTTTCCAACCCAATAAAGGTATTATATAATTGATGATGATTTTGCTCCAAACATAATAAAAAACATCAAATAATAATTCTGAGACGGAAAAAATGACCAATGACTATTTTCAAGAGAAATTCGTCCCTAGTAAGATGTTCACAAAGAACTCGAAATTTATTTTAATTTTAAAAGGAAACTCAAAGATTATTGTACATTGAAATCTTAAGTTTTTTTTTTCCTTTTTTACAATTTGTGTTTTTACATATATATTGATAATATATTTTAGTGTCGGGGTTTAACAACGACAAAAAGGCATATTATAAGTGTAAGTATATCTTTCAACTTTAAACAAAGTTTCGGAAAGCAAGTATTTCATGGAAAAATAAAATATTTTTTATTGCAGACTAACAAGAAAACATGCAAAGCTTTGTTGCCGACTAAGCAGAGGCGATTAACAATATGTATCATAAAAACCATTGATTAAGTTTATTTTCAAACTTGTTATTAATATAAAAAATAACTAAATGTTAATCGTTCGTTAAAATGTTCTTTGATTTGTCCTTATAATTCAGCATTTGTGAACAATATTCGCGACTTTTATATCATAAACATATGGAGAATATTTCATCTTTCATCGGGTTTTATAATTGTCTGCTACAATGATATTATTGATATTTTAATTAAAATAATTCCCAATAGAAAAATGATTTTTCATTGATAGAACAGCAAAATAACAAGATTACAAATGATAAAAATATAATATTTCATAGAAATCTGGTTTTTACATTAAAGGAATTACACATATAACGGTTTTAATCCCGGAAAATACCGCCTCTATCATTTAATATACATGAAGTGGCGTTTTGTTTCTAACCATTTTGCCGAAGTGAATAAATTTTTCAATTTAATTAATTAATACACACAATATTCTAAATATTGTTGCGGTAACTTCAAGGAACTGAATGGCAAATTAGTACCTTGTGTGATTCAAAATATTACACATTATATTGTATAAAAAAGATATTAAATTTTTATGCTAAAGATTAGGGGTACTCTTCTTTGTAAAGAAAGAGTGGTTTAAGATTATATAATAACAAAGGAGTAAATGTTTCCAAAGGAGTAAATGTTCGTTGTTGTTTACTAAGCACTTCTTATTCCTATACATTTTTATATTGTACATATTTTTAATGAGAGCGATTGGAGTTGTTCGGAAATCCATCATATATCCATAAAAGGATTCAGTTGCTAACGAATATCTATTCTATTTCTTATGTCAAAGATTTAAAGCCTTTTAGGATAATACTATAAAATATTTTCCCATTCGTCGGAAAAATTTAATCCTTCTTTATGAATTGAAAAAATATTATATCATTTTTGGAGCATTATTACAAAATTATAATTTTGAATTTTTCCCCACTGCAATATTTTTTTTCCATTTATTTAGGGTTGTTCCTAGTCTGCCTCAAGTAATTGGTTTCTCGCATATTTATTGGCCAAATCATCTGCTATAAAAATGTTTTGAAGATTTCTTGCCTTTATGGCATTATTTTTCTTACTCGAATAATTATTCAGAAGTTATCTGTCGCATGTTCTTAAAGGAAATTTTTTTTCTCTATCTAATATCAATATATATATATATATATATATATATATAATTTGTATTTGCTGTTAGTGTGCGATTTCTTTTTGCTCAGTATATAGCAATAAATTATTCATTAAAAATTCTTTGAAAGCTATTTTTACATATTTTTATAAGAATTGTGATTTTATAAGGATATTAACTCTGAATTATAACTTTATGCTTTGCTTCTTAGAATCTATGTATAATCAGCATCTCTTCTTCTTGATTAGTCATTTATTTTATAACCAATACTCATATAATTTTAAAAGATGTTCCCATAATCTTGCCTAACACTTTCTGGTGTATATTTTTATATATTATATATGTAATACTATATTTAGTCTTAAAAAATAGTAGATCTTAAACCCTCTGAGAGCTCTACATTTCAAGTCCTAAAATAAAATATAATTATTGTAAAATATTATGTAGTCTTAGGATATATTTTAAGGATTTATTTTTAAAAAATTCAAACATCTTATAACAAATGATATGCAGTTTTACAATTTAAACCTGTCGCTGCAAGAGGGATGTGTGAGTACAGTTTAATAAGATGTTATAGAAAACTGTTATAGAAACTATTAGAAAGCTTAGAGCTGAAAATCAAACAAACAGGTAAGAATTTATTATTTAAAATTTTATAATAATAACATTGTTTAACAAAAAATCTTTCTCAAGAAAAATATTAAAATGATTGTATAAAATTAATCTTCAGATGACTAGAATTCTATAAATAGGAGAAAAAAATTAAAGAGACGGTAGCGCAGTTTTACTCAGTATCATTTCTCCTTTGTACTGAAGTAAAGTAATTTTTTGATATTAAATATTGTTAAATATTGGTGACATTAATATACGGAAATTTAAAGACGGTAAAATTATGTCTCTGCATTTTATAATCCCTGCTGTTATTTTGTATCGAACCTTACAATCAAAAGTTTTATCACAGTTGCTGTTTTAAGTAATCTACACTTTGTAATAACGTTTTATTTGATTCTAAATATAATGGTAGCTCATATTTTCTCAGAGTCTAAGAATTGTGTATGATTTTCCAATATGAAATAAAAGAAATTGCTCCACAAACGACAGAATGCGCAGATGAAATGCGCCAGAATTTTTTTGCGGAAAAACATCTTTAATCTTTGCTTATATCAAGTCCATTATTTTATTTCAGTTCACTAAATGATGCCGATTATTTTCTAATGTTATAAAAACATTGCTTTGAAATTCAAAAGCTAAGAGACTGATTTCAAACTATTGAAATTTCTGATAATTTAAAATGGTATTCTAGAATTCCACTTGAGCACTTGACATAAATTAATAAAAAAATTAAAAATAATAATCAAAAATTTCTTTTTAAAGTATAATTCATTCATTCACTTTTATTTCAAACTCCTTTTGAAAATACTTTCTTATAATATATATTTTGTATAAATATATATTTCTTAGAATAAATCATTAGTAAGCTTATTTCCTGAATTTTAAAAATTTTGTAACGGATTTCGATATAAATTCTATTTCACGCATCTTTAATTTTTTAAGAGTCTTATTTTCCTCAGTTAATTTGAAACTAAAATTTTCATAAAATTACAATAATTAATCCATAAATATTATATAAAGAACAACATAAAAATATTTTCCCACTTTAATATATTGTAAGTTAGGAATGCTTTGAAAAAAAAAAAAAGATGAAAAATGCTTCGAATTTCTCAACAATTGAAATTCTGGCGAAAAAAGACTTTTTAAAAGTTTATATAATTAAAAACTAGAAATATTTAAAATTTTAAGGAGCAAAATATATATTGATATTGTTTGTTCATTTTGAAAGAGACTGAAATAATATGTCATTCGTCAGATTTTGAAAGAATTCCAAGACTTAGCAAATTAATAACACAGATACTAATAATAAACATTAATTAATACCAATATAATTATCGTTTCATATTTCAATAAATATAACATAATTACGAAATTAATTAAGCCTTGGAACAAAGCCTTTCAAAACACCTAATCCTTTCATAGGCAATGCTTAAATATAGACATAGATACAGTTTCATTCATTAGATCAAAAGATATATGTCTTCTCTTATCCTAGTAAAACTAACCAAAATATTACCTTCATGCGTCAGTAATCACTTTTATCTTCTGTTACGCCTTTGGTGATGATGACGTCTTTCAGCTCAGATTCACGTCAAGTAAAGAGAGGAAAGAAAAAATAGTATGTGATGTTATCGCTTGCTTTATTCGTTTAATACTAAATAATGCTTACAGAATTGTTACAATACTTTTTGATGGAGAAAAGGATGGAACAATCGCATCGATGTGATTAATGACATGGTGTATGTATATTAAAATGTAATTTATGGAAAATTTAAATTAAACTATTTAAGATAGTTTTAAAAGCAATTTAATTTTTTGCTATCTTAGATTAATTTTATTAAACTTAATAGGTCATTGCAAACTTAAGACCATAGCATTTAATCGAATGAATATTTTTCAATTTTTATAAAAGTAATATAAATAATTTTGGAATTTAAATAAACTGTTCTATATGAAAATTACATGCGACTGCTCTAAATTTAGAGTTAATATTTCGAATTATATCCATAAATTGTTATGAATTGCAAAAAATACATTCAAATTAATATTTACTTTCAAGCATCACTTTTATAGTACAACTAGGATCGCTACTTAATATTGCAAGCCTTTGTAGACAATACCAAGGTCATCAACTCTGAAAAATCAAAATATAAATTAATTTGACAGCTTAATGCGAAATATTGATCATTATATTAAAATTCAAGAATAAAATTTAAAACACCCTTACTGTATAAGCCATTGTTTACTTATCATTGTTAAATTGTTTTAGAATGATAAAATGCCGAATGATATTAAAAGTTTTCACACTAAAGTGTAATTAAATCTTACAATTGTATAGATTTTGGTATAATGTATAAATTTTTAATTCTTATTTTTATTGTAAATTTATAATAAGAATATGATGATGTATAATCTTAGATATTATAATTCTATTAAAGTCATATAAAAGTATGTTTGCATTTAATTTAATTCGTATATGTTTGATACAACATTTAAATTACTTCCGTAAGTTTTTATATTTACCTAGTGATTTCAAATCACAAATAGTTTAGGCAAAAGGCAGTTTGCACATCCTATTTCATAATATTGTCCGATATTATATTATTGAATATTCAGAAATATTATACGATATCACCAATATTGTTATATATCATAAGATATTATTCAATATATATGTATTATTAGAATATTGGTTCCGATTCAGCTTTCGAAAGAGCAAAGCATGAATGAAAATAAACTGGATAAATACTACTAACAGATTCATCTTTTACTTTTTTCTAAATGTATTGGCGTGTTAATTGAACTAATAAAGAATTTATATGCCTATCTATTTATCTATCTATACATTCATATATTAGAAAATCTATCAGTTATCATCTTATTTCAAAATGATAATGACATTATCATGTTAAGATAAATATATAACTTGCAAATTATAACAAGTGATGTACGTGTTTTAAAAAATATGTAGAAAACAAAGTCCTACAAAGTGAAGACTGTTGGATCAAAGCTACCAAATTTGATATGTACTTACTTCTTGGGAAGTGATTGTTAATTATCAAAAGAGAATCTGCCAATATTTATATGACTTTTTTATTTCAAAAGCAACCGAAATTTTAATATTTTTCTTTCAGTGACTTAGGAATTTGCTATGAAAAAAAAACACAATCATTATAACACTTTAATTTGAAAAAATAAAATGTTCAGTAAAGTAGATTTTTATTTAGTAAACTTATTTTAAAATTTATTTCCTTTTATTAAACTTATATTTAAAATATTTTAGACCTTTTTACAACAATAAAATATTTTTATTATTTGCCTTTTGTATAGTGTATTGTACGCATCATTACCGATATGATTTAGAATAAATATTGAAAATAATATTAAATTATTAAAATAAATGTAGGACTCAGGAGTCTCTACTATTTTAGAACGCACATTTAATTGCATTTAGGACGGACAATTACATTAACATAAAAGAAATGAACATTAAATAGATTTCGTCGAATACATAGCGGGATTAATTCACATGTTACGTCGCGTCTTTCGTTCATGAGACCCGTCTCGTCTCACACGTCTTGACTTTCGTTCATACCCGTCTCGTCTGTACTCCGTCTAACAAGCATCAACACCTGTTGGCCAGCAGATGACGCTCGTCATCAGGCGTTCGTCACTACATTCGGCGATCCTGACGTCTCTTTCGTCCTCGAAAGTTAAATCAAAGTAGAAAAATATGAAAGAATAAAAAAAAAGAAAACAGTGTCTGGATAAACCAATAAACAGTTTTTTTTTCTTTTAATCTGAAGTCATGAAATCAGCTGCTGTGGAAGTTGTATTTGGTCCGTCATGACATCCAACTTTTTCCACGTCATAGCGATTCTTAGGTTTAACCTTAACAATTCGATACGGTCCATGAAACTTTGGTCTTAGTATGAGCCCATTTCCAAACTGCGTCCGTTGCATAGCCACTAATTCACCAAGTTTGTAGATGCGCGCCACTTTTCTTCTTTTGTTGAAACTTTTGCGATTCTCTTCTTGCATCTTCAAAATGTTTTTTCTTGCTTCTGCTCTCATATCATTTCGATCTTCCATCATTGCTTTTGTGTATTCTTCTTCCAATATTTCCTCCTGACAGTATGTTTCAAATTCTTTTGAGGTAAAAGCTGAACCTCTGTCTGTTATTATTCTCGTCGGATTTCCAAAAGTAGGTTGTTGAAGCTTAAGTTTAGTTATTGCATCCCGAGTAGATGTTGATTTAACCGGATACAAACCAGACATATTTTATAAAAGCGTCGACTATTGAAAAAATATGCTGGTAGTTCTTATTTGTAGAAGGTATAGGGCCAATGAAATCGATGTGATATGTACTTAAAGGCAAATTTTCTTTTAGGATAGGGTTAAGGAAACCTTCACCTTTCCCACGTTTCTTATTACAAAGAATACACTCCACGCAATTGGCAACCACACTTTCTATTTTCGACCACAACTTTGGTATGTAAAATTCTTGCTTTAAAATTTCTTCCGTCTTAGCCACAGCGTAATGTTCTTTATTGTGAATTTCTCGAATAATTTCTCTTTGTAATGCTTCTGGGACTATGAGCAATTTTCTACCATTATCGTATTTGTAAAAAACTCCATTTCTCACAATGTGATCACCGTCTTCTTGCTTATTTATCTAAGCTTTTAATTTCTTAAGGAATTTTTCCTGATTTTGAGCATTGGCTATTTTAGTGATCACTTCACTACATGAACGAAAACAACAAGTACTGCGTTTCGACTAAGAGAATCTACGTGTGTCGTTTTTCTGATCTGTGAACAATTGTGTAATCAAATTCCTCTAACTGTAAAGCCCAACTTGCAACTTTTGGTGTAAGAACTCTTTTACTCATAGTTTGTTGAAAAGCGGAACAATAAGTCACAATTTTAAACTTAGAACCCAGTAAATAACGTCTAAATTTTTTCAACGCTTCGATTACAGCCAAAACTTCTAATTTATAGCAACTATATTTTTCTTATTATGGAGATGTTTTACGACTAAAATAACGAGTAGGATAAAACTTATTGTCGGTTCAATGTTGCAGCAGCACTGCTCCGAATCCCTGACTGCTAGCATCTGTATGGAGTTCTAAAACTGATCCCTGTTGATGGAGATGCAAAATTGGCTTCTGAATTAAAATACCTTTAAGTTTTTGATTAGCTTCCTTTTGTTCAGATTCAAACTTAAATGCAATGTCTTTTTTTAGTAGATCACTAAGCGATTTTGCGATTTTTGAATAATGGAGTATAAATTTCAGGAAATAACTAGTAAGGCCTAAAAAGCGTTGTACTTGTTTAACAGTTTGTGGTTGTAGAAATTTTTGTACAGCTACCGTTTTAGATACAGAGGACTGTATAATTCCGTTTTGGATTCTACAGCCTAAAAATACTATTTGTGGTTTTAAAAACTGACACTTCTTAAAGTTATACTCCAAACCGTACTCTGATGCAATCTATAGAACACGTTGTAATTTTTCTAGCCCTTCTTCCTCGGTTTTGGATGGTATAATAATGCCGTCCATATAAATCAGTACAGTTCCATCTAGCATCAAATTCCTGAATATCACATTAATGTAACGCTGAAATACACTCGGACTATTGGAAAGTCCAAATGGTACTTTAAGAAATTCCCACTGGCCATGATGTGTTACAAAAGACGTAAATTTTGTGCTCTCTTTCTCTACGTCTACATGAAAAAATTCGTTTTTCAAGTGCAAAGTAGTAAATGTTTTTGATTGCTCAAGTTTGCCAAGCAAATCTTCTATGAGGGGTAGAGGGTATCGATCTTTAATGATCTTTTTATTTAGCTTACGAAAATCAATGCATAACCTATAACTATCATCCTTCTTCTTGCCTAAAACTACAGGGGAAGAATATTCTGAGCAACTGGGTTTTATTATCCCTTCCTGTATCCATTTATCAATTTTTGTTTTTTAAAAGGCAGACTTCGAGGGTTATGACTAATCGGAATATCAGTATTATTTTCATTTTCAACTCCGTATTTTTTGTTTTTTTTGGCGAATACTTAATTAAAAGACGATTTATTTACTGCTCAAGGGTTTTTTTTTACATGACGAATGTCGATTTCTTTATAGTTTATCGAATCCGCTAAATGAATGAAGTATGGGAGAGGATGTGTATTTATTTTATTGCAAGTTTCAGCAAAAATAGGTGCCTGTCTGTCTCTTTTCAGATCCGAGAAATGTAGTGATACGACCTTGACCTCGTTTCTCACCAGCCGAGTGTAATTCATTTGAGCCTTTTTCCCATGAATGATAATTTGTTTTTCTTGGAATGAAAAGCTTAGATTATTTAATACGTCCATGCCGATGATTATTTCGTTCGGCATTATTTCTAACACATACACATTAGTTGATATTACATATTCATCAATTAATATATCACAATGAAAACACCTAGAGGAGTAATGCTATCTCCACTTATACCAGCTAATATCACATTATTAGTCGTTAAATTAGGTTTACCAATTTTAAAATAGAAATCATAATTAATCATAATAATATCACTTCCAGTATCAATTAATGTATCACAATTTACACCATTTATTTCAACATTTTTACTCAGCTTATTTACAGTTTTTGGAGAGTTACGAATATACACTTTATTAGAGAGGGACACTTTAAAATCTCTTTGCGGGCAGATACTGGATTTGTGGTCAAAGCTACCACATTGGAAACATTTCAATCCTTTGTTTTTAAACTTGCAATTAATTGATTTATGGCCAGCCTCATTGCAATTAAAACATTTATTATTACTCTTGTTATAGTAATTATCATCAGCATAATTCTTTGGGCACGAACGAACGGCAATGGTGAATTTTTAGCTTCTTTCGCGATATCTAATTTACTTCTGTTTTCGAAACACGCCAATTTCTGTTTGTTTCCTTTTTAAGGTGACTTCGTGCAGCTTCATATTCGTCCAATTTATTAACCAAATCTTCTACTTTCTTTATTTTGGGCAAATCGTGGAGAAAATGATCCCGTACGTCATTTGGTATTTTACTCTTTGACTTTTCAACGACCATTAGCTGCTTTAAATCTTCAAAATCGATTATTTCTAAACAATTCATCCATTCCTCAAAAAAGTTATTCAGTTCAAAATCGAAATCCCGCCATGAAGAAGAAGAATCTCGTTTGTGAGTAAAGAAATTCTGTCTGAGTTGTTCGGAAGTTAATTTAAATCTTTTAAGCAACAGCTTTTTTATGTAATCATAGTCATTAGCTGATGGATCAGGTTCACGAGCAATTAAATTGACTATATCCAATGGTAATAACCCGAGTAAATAAGAAATCCAGTTTTCTTTTGCAATTTTAGCCCTACTTATTTGTTTCTCAAATAACGAAAGGTAAACACTTATGTCTCCGCTATTATCATAATTCTTTAGTAATTTTAATATATCAGTCTTAGGCATATCTGATGCAGTTAAAGTATTTTCTCTACTTTTTAACTCAATTTCTAAACTTTTCGGCTTCGGCCATGGCCTTTACGGGTTCGGTTTTTTCAGCATCTATCCTTTCGCGCTCCTAAGTGATAGTAATTTTTTTACGAACTCTTCGTCATAGTCTTTCGATTATGTTATCATTGTAACTAACTGTCGCACTTTGGCACCCTGTGGTGCCGTTAATTCTAATTAGTCTACTAAAGTTAGTAAGTCGCTCTTTCGTGCTCGTGTAAAAAATGCCATACTTGAGAATAAATCAAAATTGTACTCACAATTTCTTCAACGTCGATCCACACTGCGTCAGTCCACAAGGAGTTGGTATCCAAAAGGTTTACTGTAGCACCTCAAATTGCTCTACGTCAAATTTCACTCCTGTTTGGCTCTTCTTTCGTCTATACACCGATCTTCATCAAAATCCCGGCCGAACCCCCATATTTGTAGGACTCAGGAATCACTACTATTTTAGAACGCACATTTAATTACATTTAGGACGGACAATTACATTAACATAAAAGAAATGAACATTAAATAGATTTCGTCAAATACGTCGCAGGATTAATTCACATGTTACGTCGCGTCTTTCGTTCAGAGACCCGTCTTGTCTCACACGTCTTAACTTTCGCTCAGATCCGTCTCGTCTGTACTCCGTCTAACAAGCATCAATACCTGTTGGCCAGCAGACGGCGTACCGCCTGATGACGGCCAGGTGTCGTCACCAGGCGTTCGTCACTATATAAAAAATAATATAAGATAAACAAACCTATCCCAAAATAATGCCATGTGATAATGTTTCAAATTAAAGGATCAAATCACCTTTCATTTTTTTACAATATACAAAAAACATTTTTTATCTATCAACATATCATATGCATTTTAACAACAGCAGAATAAATCGTTAACATGTTAACATTTTAATATTAAATATTTTTTACAATTTTCATACCTTCTATTTCAAAAAAATTCAAGAGGACATTTGCCTTATGTTTAAAAAATATTTTAAATTGAAATTGTTTAAAGGTTTTTATAATATTTTATGTTATTATTTAAATGAAAAGAACCATTGAAGATGGAGATCTGAAATTTAATAGTAGCCACCTGTGTTAAATTATTATTTGCTTTAATATTTCTTAGTGTTAAAGTATGAACGCCAATATTTATACAAAATACAAACGAGTATGTTAAAAATAACTGAAAAACTCAAAAGCATTTGCGATATTACCTCTGTTTGGATGCAGAGTGTGTTATATAAAGGCATTTGTTTTGCTTTTCTGAGCTATAAGCATTCACGCCTGCGATTACGCGAGATTAAAAGTTTTCACCGGGAGAAAAATACTCAATATTTTGAAGCATTTAGGGCTGTAACGTGGGTCGCAACAAAGGCAGACTATTTTCGTTCGGTAGATAAACATCGTCTTAATTATATCACTTTATTTACTAACCATGCAAGCATTTTGCTAATATTAAACAAACTCTACTTAAAAGTCATTTCATGGATCGGTGTTGTTTATTTTCAGGATATGTTAGCAGTCGCACTATATTCCATAAGGAATTACCATCGTTACTCATCGTGTTCATAATAATTTTCGCATACATTAAAAATATGCATTTAGAATATAAGTAATTGATTTGAATAGAAGTGAGAAAAATATTTATCAAAATATTATAATAAAACTATCAGACAGTTTTAATTTATCGAATAATTTTTGATAAATCGGTTGAAATGTATATTTATATATCACTGATATATATTATACGATTATATTATTCTTGTAACAATTGTTTTATCACAAAAATCTTATTGTCAGAAATCTAAAGTTTCATCGATAAATTACTAGGAAAAAATGAGTAATCTATTTATTAAACATAAATTTCATGCTGTCTACAATCAAAAGTTTTATTCCGAAACTAAAAGCAATGCAATATAAGCTTATAAAAAATTGTTGAAAGTTGTAAACATAATTTACTTTCATTATAAATAGTCGCAAAGATGACTGAAAAAAATCAAGAATTTAAATTAAAATGTATAATGAACAGTAATTGCCCCACATAGGAATAAACCTCATATTTTAAATTTTTATTTAATATACACAGTATGACAGTTTTTAATCTATTTGAATTTGTTTGATATTTAAATAGTTCCCACATATAATCAATTTATCGTTATATGACAAATTGATTTTTCACATAAATTACAGTTTAAATTTCTATAAAAAATTGCTAATGGAGTGGCATTTAATATTCTTATTACATGGAGTGGGATATTCATAATATAAAACATTCATGTTTTAATATGACAGTTTTTAATCTATTTGAATTTGCTTGGCATTTAAATATTTCACACATACAGTCAATTTATCTATATACGATAAATCGATTTATCACATACAAATGCATATAATCGATTTGCGATTGTATGCGATAAATCATCACAGACAATCACAGATAAAATTTCTACCCAGAAATTGCAAATGGAATAATATCTAATATAATTGTTACATGGAGTTGGATATTTATAATATAAATAACATAATATAATAATTATAATTAACATAATAAATAAATAACATAACATATAAACATTCATGTTTCAAATTCAAGGTGAAGAAAAAAAGAGTAGTGGCCACATCAATTCATATAGTATATTGATGACATCATATAGTAGATTGTATGTATAAGATAACATTCAGATGTTGAAAGAATAAAATATTATGGGTCCAAAATATATTCATTAAATTCAGTATATCTTTCTATAAAATATATAATCATTTATCTCTCCTGATTTCTAAATTCTATTTTGGAAGTTTGCAAGCTTTTATTCTGCAGATAATCGGTTCTTTGCTTTATTTTTATATTTTTGGATTTTATTTGTTAAAATAATGTACCGCTATTTCGGAATAATAACGAAAATATTTAAGAACAACATAAACATAATAATAACTATAATAAAAGCTTTATGTTTAAGTATGACACATTTCAAAGAAACTTTCATTTTCCTTTTTTTATACTTTTCAGTCATAAATAAACATAATGATCATAAATGCTTTCCCAGAATACAAAAAACCATTGAATATAATCTATAATTTTTTATTATGGAATTGCCTTGTTTTTAATCCAACAGACATCCGTGCTTTAGTTCAATCGTCTGCATTTTTTTTTAGTCCAACAGACACATAAACTAATGCATAATAGTGATTTTACTTTGCTGTCAACGAAGCAACCAGCAAAAGAGAAATTTCTATGATATCTTTGATTCCAATAATTCAGATAGGCCATTACTGCAGAAAATCATATTTGGGTTACAAAATGGACAAAATGTTTCTTGATGAAGATATTACATTCAGATGGAATCATAAATGCTATGTTACAGTGTGATAGCCAACATGTTGGACAATACAACCTTAAAAAATCTTCTAGCTTCCAAGAATACTCACATTGAAGTTTATTGACATACAAAATTTTATTAATATTTTAAAATGCTTTAAAATATATTGAAAAAAAAACCATATGCCTGATTAAAATAGTTTCGTTAAGATAAATTTTTTAATCAAAGCAAAACTTTGCGACAAGCAAATATATTTTGCAAAAAAATATTATAAATATTATGGAGTCTATTTTCCTTTCTCTCAATTTCACTTCCACTTCTACAGCACAGCCTCCTTATCATAAAAAATCTTAATATATTAAATGCTAATTAAGCTCTGAAATTCAATTACTATATCAAAATATGGAACTCATGGTTGTACAAAATTATGTTTTACAAAAGAGCGACTGAAAAATCGATTACAAAAGTGTATTTTACTAATTTGAAACGAATGATATTAAACAAAAATAAGTAATAAAGTTAAATCAAAGCATATATTGTTGAAATTTTACGATACAAATTCCATTAAAAATCTGCAAGAGAAAGGGAATATTATGGCTTATAAATTAATATTAATAAAATGTTTGAATCAGTTTTATAAATATTTAAATGCACAAAATGTTTCTATGATCTTTATAAGATATTAATTAGTTTTATCTTTTTCATGATTGAATAAAAAAATGTCCACCAGCATTAATTAAAGTGATATAAAATCTAAGTCCACTAACATTATATTTATATTTAATGATTTCTAAATATACATAAATTCTATGAATATAAAAAGCTCTTTATATATTAAAATAGTTAATTTAGTAATCTTTTAGAGTTTCTAACAATTATTATGATTAGAAATATATTTTATTGTATATAAAAGGAAAAATTTCAAAATTTAAATGTTTTTTATGATAGTATTTATAAGCTTTCAAAATCTTTAATTATATTTATTTCATTAAATTGTTATCTTTTTCAATAAATACATATTGAAAGTTATAATTTGATACAATATCTCGATACACGTGCCTTCTTCAAAATCCATATATATAATAAATATTTATACAGAAGTCTGAAGAGGCAGCAATGTTTATTTTTAATTTTACTATAAACTGTCTGCTTAACTTGCAATCTGGAAAATGATTTTACAATCACAAAACGTTTACTTTGTACGGATTCCAAATCAAATAATAATTCTGACATATTGTCCAGAGAAATTGAGTTTTGTTTTTAATTTATTTTATTTTAATGACTTTCTTTCGCCGAGAATTTTATTTCTAACTGGCTGTAAAAATGCGATTACAGCACTTTTTCTTATTTAATAATAACGCAAAGATGTTGTCAGGCAAATATAAATTAGCAAATATAGGAAACATTTTTAAAAAATTAGCTTTTATAACTTTAATCATATTTGTAAATCTTTATAAACATAATTTAATACTTAAACATTAATACTTATTCTGATTTATATTCTCATCTTTAATAATTACCGTTATGTTTTATTTTTATTTTATTTTCCTGTAAAGTAATATGATTAATTTCAAAAATAATGTACAATTTACTGGGGATGTTTTGCAATAATATATATTAATTAAATCTTTCCTGAAAGGTAAAAAAAATATAAGATCACTTTAATAGAACTAATTAATTTAGAAATGAAAAATAATGTTTGGTAAATCTTTAAATACAAAGCAAAATAATATAACAAGTACACTAAAAAAAGTTTCATTTATGAAAATCAACAAATTTTCATTCGAAAATACAATAAAATTTAGAAATTGGAAATGAAATGTGTCTGAATTTAGATTTGTTCAAGATTATTATATACTATCCGCCTTTGGAGACCAACTGGTTCGTCAGGAGAAATGCTCTTTAAACTTCTCAGTTGTACATTCATGCATCTTAATCTCTTAATAGCTTCTTCAACAAAGTATGTTTAAACTTCAAATTTTGATATTCATGTAACTCATACAATTACGATATTCAGTATATTGTACTATATATCTATTTAAATTTGCTGTCAGCTGCCGTAAGATTTGAATTTGACATGGAAGAGATAGAACATCAATAAATACGAATTCATTATTTTTTCGCTGAAGCCAGGCGCATTTTTTTTAATAAAAATATGACTACAGAAGATCGAATCTTTAACATTGTAATCATGTTGCACCACACAATACTTTTTAAAATAATTTATGCACTATTTCAAATAATTATTCAATAAAAACTTTTCTGATTCATTATAAAAATAAGTTTTACCTACAATATCTACAATAAGTTTTACCTATGCCGTAAATAATATTTTATTTTATTTCAATTATTAAATTATGTTTGCTATAAGATCTGCAAACAATTATGAAGTCTAAATTTTATGTCCATCGTTCCTATAAATCATATTCAGTAAACCATTCTTGACAATCTAGTGTTGCAATCGTCTACGGTTACACCTCACCGAGTTAAAAAGCTTGAAAAGCCTTTGAACAATCAACATTTTGCCAAAATATTTTTAAGCTTTAAAATTTGATAGTCATATAATTCACTCATACTATGAAAAAGAACTTAAGCCATTATGTACTATGTATCTCTCTAATTTTCTGTCAGTTCATGCAAAATTATAATTTTAAATTAAAGTGGAAAAGTTTAAATCATATATTATTTATATATCATATATTATTTATATGACTACAAATAATATAAAAAAACCTTTTTTTCTAAACCAAGCATTTAAAAAAAATGTGGATGTTGAACACAGAGTCGTTCAGCATTTAAGATTTATGTGCATAGCAGAATAATTTTCATAATTTATGTAATATTTCAAGAATTATTCGACAAAAATATTTCAGATTCATCATAAAATTCAGTTTTTAGTTTTTCGTTCAAAAGTATTTAAATGACATGATTAACAATATTTTATTTTGTTTCAATCTATAAATTACTTCAAAAAATTATGCCCTATTAAGAAATTTAATGGTCCTAAGAAATCATTTTCTGCGAAATATTTTTGACACTTTAACTTTTAAATAAATAAATGAAAGTTTTAATCTTCTGCTGATTTATGAGATTTTGAATAGAATAGTTTAGAACAATCTACATTTTCATAATCTTAGTCAATCAGCCTTGAGAAACCCTGAGCTCTGTTTGGGACATCATCTATGAGACGGTTGATGAAATCATCTACAATCGCCCGTTTTTATTGAATAATGAAATTCAGATTTTCATAAATCAGTCAGTTTCAATGACCGATTCGGTTCATTGGAGTGTGACTCTTTTTATTTCAAATGTTAGTGTTTCAAGAATATTTTGTTAAATATGATTCACAGAGAAGAGGATCCAAATGAAAGCTCGTAATTTATTAGAGAATTTAGTGACATGAGTTACATAAAGTATAATTATTTATTTCATTTTAACACATATATGTCTATTATTAAAAGTTTACAAAATAGCCGTTGGGCTCTGTAGTGAATGGATATAGATAAAACTATGTTTGACTTAAATAAATCTGTTTAGTTGAATTAATAATGTAGATAATGTTGTAAAAGATCATAAGAAATGTTTACTTGCATTTACTTTTCAGAAAATATCATATTTCATATTTATTTCATTTCATACAGACGTACTGAAAATTACAATTTTATATCTTTAATCTGCAATGATAGTTAACTTATTTTTTAAAAATTTGAGCTTTTGTCAATGTGATGGTAATGCGTAGATAAAAGTTAATTCTTTCCCATACACGCGTAATGTGCTCGTGCAAGTTAAATTTTATTTTTATTTTGTGCAAAACACATTATTGAAAATTATGGTAATTTTTTCAAATCATTAAAAATAGTAATTTAATTTATAGTTTGAAACATATAAAATATTGAAAAGAGAACGTTTTGAACTTTAACTAGATGTAAAAATCATTTTTGTGGCGTAATATTTTCCGAAGTAATAGCAGAACAATCCCAAATTTTACTTGATTTTTAATTAATTAAAATTCTACTTAAAAAATTTAAAAAATCTCTCCGAGGTGCTCATTTCCGACCTCCAAGGTATAAATGACAAATTTGTTAGCTTTAGGTGGAATGATTTGGTCTGTAGAGCGCCAAAACACAAACACTGAGCTTTATTATAAGTATAGATACATTCTAATTTATCTCTCTCCCTCACTCTATTATATATATATATATAAGGAAATAAGATTTGCAAGCATATGGAAATTATATGTAAAAAGAAAGTCATATCCTAATATATCAGGAGATGTTTGAAGGCAGCAGTTTACAATTTAGCATTATTAGGATATAAAAAAATTAATATTTAAAAATTCTGAAAATTGAAATTCCAATTGCAGTAAATCAATTATAATAGGATTCATTCTATACCCACAAAAACCATTTATTTCTATGAAGAATAACCTGCTTAAATAAATCAAATCAATAACTTACGAAATTTATCTCTATTAAAAAAGTCCTATTCATTCAAAAATGCCTTTGGATGCCAACGAAGTGTTACATAAACATTCATTTGGAATTAGAAATATTTTTACTTTATGCCGAAAGCAAACATATTTAGTAAAATAAAATAAATGTGAATTTAAATACAAAGATTATATATATAAATCAATTTCAATATTAAAAAAAACAATTGTGAAAAAATGTTTTTATTTTTGGGATGTAGGCAAACTCAACATCTTCAAATTCTTTCCACCTTATTTTCCTAATAATTTTTCCCGGCCCTCTTAGAAGCATACTGCAAATGTTGGTCAATGTCAGTTTGTGAAAATACGAAAGCACATATATATATATATATTAATTCACTAATAGTTTACAAAACTATGCTTGAAAAAATTTCTTATTGATTTTGCTTAGTTGTGAGACATGTTTTTAATTTTAAAACTCTGCAAAAATGATTTTTGCACAACGATATGTTTTGTATTAAGTGAGGTAAAATCTTTGGATTTTGACTAATTTTTTTTTCTTTAATATAACAAATAAGAAATCTGAGAAAATCAAACCTTTTTAGTAAACACCTAGTTACCATGAAATATTTACATGTAGAATTTGACAAATCTAAATATATCGGTCTGCACTGTACTGCATTTTAATAGAATATTTTAAATTACTTATCTCATTTCATTGATAAATCAGCCTATAAATGTGTCAAGTTAAAAACAAAAAAGGTAAATAGATTGGTTCTTGAAAACTGCCACAAAATAGGTCAGCTCTTCGCATGGAAAGGATGGGAATCTATCAATAATATTAATTACAGAAAAAAAATACCTCTCTAAGAAAGCATTAACTGCAGATCAAATTAATAACCATCAGATAAATCTTCAAAGCTTCAGAGAAGAGAACTTGCCGACCCAAGAGTAACGAATTCAACCGCTTTCAATGCCCTAAAAAAGAGTGCCCCAAGAAATTAAAAGTATACTTAAAAAACCTTCCTAATCTCCTCAAAGCTACACCACAAAAATGCTGAAGGGAAAAAAACTTATCCTACTTAATATTCTAATGGAATAGTTTCCCTCTTCACACTGTTAACCTTCTGCCGACTGTATATTTTCAAAGCCCCTGATTGGTCTTCAAATCACAATAAATTAATTAATCACAATAATTTTTCCAGGAAAACTCTTTCCTTTGCGGACTACACTTCCATAACAAACAACATATTTGCAAAAAATCACTTATCCACCCATACACATGATGACTGAGGAAGCAGGGTAATTCCGGCTCCACGATGCTTGTCTACAGTCTCCTGATTTCATATGTAGCTCATTTCTTAGTCTTTCATGAAAATGCATTAGTTCATGCCCTATACGTCTAGCAATACATCCACTAGTTCTCATTATGCCCGGTGGTAGCCCTCAACGGGACGGGTACTCCGTAAAATGATTAGAATAAATCAATGCAGTTGTATACCAGTGTTTGCTCTTTATTCAGCGCTGCCCTATTCTTAGTTACATTTTTTTTACTCTGCATATTAATTTTGTTTATTAATAATTGCTACTTTTAATAAATCCATTATTTCTTTTTATTCCATCTTTTAAAATCGCAAAAATACTATAACATTGAGATTATTCCTATGATTATTTTTATATTTCTCTCAACTGTGTTAATAGCAAGGAAATGACGAAAATATTTTGATGAAAATGATGAAATTATTTTTCTAACTCTCTCTCAGAAAAAATACAATCCAAATATATTGAAATTAGATTTTCTTTTTGTAAATTGCCTTAAATCTAAAAGCTAATATATGAGATTAAATAATATTGAATAAAATAAATATACCAATTGCAGTTATATTTTACTTTTGTAAATTGCTTTAAATATAAAGGTTAATATATGAGATTAACTAATATCGATTTAAATAAATATTTCAATTGACATTAATCATCATTCAAAATCAGTGACTAAATTATCAGTTTGTGATAACCACAAATACATTTGCCTCAAACTAATTGCAAAGTCTAATATCTCAAAAATATATATTGGAAGAAAGTCTTAGAATATTCTTAAATCTTTTCAAATAGAATTCCCTAAGTATATGTTATAAAGTTAAAACTTGATTAAATTTGACAACTTATGTCAATTACTTTTTTGATTAAAATGATAATTAACGAGAAGTTCAAAGATATTTCTTCACGAAGTAACTTCTATGCTTCAGTAATAACTTCAGAAGAAAGTAATAACTATCGAAAGAAAGTTCTTTTGCATATTGAACTCAAAAGACTAAGTTATCCTGTGACTTTCTAAAAGAAATTTCTTTTTAATTACTAACAAACATCTTTAATTAGATCCCAGATCATGAGATTAAAATAAGAATATTTTTAAGGTACATATGTAATTTCTGAAAAGGGTATTTTAAATACGCATATTTTGTTAATTACGAAATGCTTAGAGGAATTGGAAGACATTGTTATTTAAATTGTGGTGTTTACAAATTCAACTTAATTCTGTTATCGGCAGATTTCAAATGATGAAACGGTTTTGTCTCTTAATCATATTTTGATCCCTTTTCTATTCTTGAATTATTATAATTAAGTAAAATTTGTAAAATAGAAAATCGCTTATAAAATATGACATTTTATTCAAATTAATATAATTAGTTCGTTAAAAATATTTGATTTTTAATTAGATAATCAAGAGAAATTTTAATACAACTTTTATATTCAGGATAACATTAACATATTAATGAATTAATGACAAAATCATTTAAAATGATTTATTAGTTCTTAATTTAACTGAAATTTTAAATTTTATGAAATATTCCTGAAATAGTTTTTACAAAAAAGGTTCCAAAAGTGATAAAATAGGGGTGGCGACGAAAACATCTTATCCCAAGATTGGTGGATTGAGAATTAAAAATTTTATTCTAATGAACACCGGCATATTTTTAAGCTAAATACCTGTTCAATCCAATACCATGAGGGAAAATCTCTGGAAATTTGATATTAGAAACTGGCTAGAGTGTATTAGCTCAGGTGTTGTTCTCGTCTCTTTATCGCAGTTATGAATTACGAGCAGCGTAATATAGCTTTGAACCTAAATTTTAGCAGATAGATTTCCTGTTGATTCAAGGACACTCTTAAATTGAAAAAGTAATATATCCTTTTCATAAAATAGAACAAAAGTTTTTAATGTAAAATAAGACAAATGTGTGTGCTAGATACTAATATTAAATTCTACTCATCTATGGATGTTCATCATTGAAAATTTTGTAAAATATTATATATATATATATTCCGGATTCCGGCCGGATTCTTTTTTATATTTTTTTATTTGGTTTATTTGTTTTTCCTTTTAACTTGATTTTTATACTTTTGTATCAGTTCATATGTGTTTTAGAAGTAGCTGCATTTGCGCTCTCTAAATACTCTGAAGTTTTTACCTGTTCCATTTTTGGTTTTAGTTTGAATAGGAAATAATTGTTGTTGCGATTTCGAAACTGTTTCGCTTTCGTATTCATTTTAGTTTCGTTTTCTAACTATTTCTTACTTTAGATTGGTTATATATATATATATATATATATATATATATATAATTTTAGCAATAGATTACATTGCTGCCCTGAGATTGAAATCGTTTTCAATCAGTCAGTTTCCTTGCATTCTTCAAAAGAGGAAAGGAAATATGTTTATGTCTGTATTGTTTACAGAACATATATAAGGCAATTAAAACTATCTTTAATATTTAAAATTTGATGGAATCATGAATATGGAGCTTTATCTAAGAGATTGAACTGAAATTAATTATAATCAATACGCTCGGCGAAGTAGATGGTCGCCAAAGGCAACTAGTATAAAAAAAAGGGACATCTGTTTTCACATAAAAAATCAGTTGCATGTTAGAGTTTGAAATATATCAAGTTGAATTAATGCGATTATTTTTTATTGATTCATATATTTATATATATTTCTCACTCAATTAAAAAATAAATACATTGATTGGAAGTACAAATAAACAATAAAATAAGGGAGATAAAAAATATATAGGAAAATTAGAGAACATATTGATCAGTTGAACATGGAATGGAAGTCAAATGGTTTAAGAATATGATATATATATAATCTAACTTATTTTAAATCTATCGCTGTCAAGCGTCCTCGTATGAATGGATCATGGAAATTTGAGTGAATTTCATTTAAATTGATGCCATATATATTTATATTTGACTGGAATACACTGGTATTATTATTAAATTAAACCAATCTCAAAATATTTTGTGACTTTTTTATAATTAATTAAATATTAGAAATCGTGTTTCTACTAAAAGTGATTTCAGTACGATATATGTTTTTTTTGTTTTAATAGAAGCCCACATTAATCATTCACTTTATTTTATTGATTGATTGTATGCATCAATTTAATTTAAGATTTTAATAAGCCAGTTGCTTTACACAAACATTTGAAACGAAAATGTCAAAGTAAAAAGACAGAAATAAACCTAGAAATGTTCGTTCCTAATGATGATACATATATTCTTTTAATATACATTTCTTTTAAAATTTCTAAATTCGTTATTCATTTGCGAATCTGATTACATAAACTTTTCTTGAGAAATGTATCTTTTAAAGTAAGAAGTCACATAACTCCATTAAATATTTTCGTTAAATCATAATTATTATAATCTGAAATATGAAGAAATGTATAAAATATCATATATTTGGAAATATGAAGAATATATGAATAAAAAAAATATCTTGTTTTTATTGATGATGATTTCAATGCTATTTATTTTACTTTTAATACCAAATCACATAAATTTTTCAAATTATAATATTTAATAACTTGATTATTATTTTTCAAGTTATAATATATTACAACATGATTACTATTTTTCAAGTTAAAATAATTTTTTTTTCAAGTTATAATATATTATAACTGAAAATAAATGAATAAGTAAAGATTGAGAGAAAGACAAGAAATTCTTCATTAATTTTTCTTTTTATTTTTTTAGATTATGCTGAATTTACTTTTTCAGCATTTGGAAAAGGCTAATATAAAAAATAAAGGAATTTAAAAAGAGAAAGTCTTGAAATAGTTAAAAACTATACTATAAAACTTCTGAATAAAAACTTTTATATACTATAAAACTTCTGCAGGTAATACATATTCATGGATAATTTGCATATAATTTGTTAGGGCATGCATAGTAATGTTGATTTCACAGATTCCTTATACAATAGTACTTAAATACTTGCTACTGAAAATGAATCAAGGAAATACTAACTAACAAACAAACAGGCTGCGTATTTCCTCAGAGTTCAACCGACGTGCTTTGAATCTGGCAGTGGTATTTTCGTTAAGATATATTAGAATACAAATCACAACAATATAAAATGCTTTTTATAAGAAACAGAAGGAATACGGGGCTTCTTTTATTACTTCTCTTTTATACTGAATTTTTTGCATAAAACGTAATCCTCTTTATACGTAATCCTTAATTACGTAATAAGAGGAATTACGTTTTCATAATTAATAATAATAAATAATGATATATAAATTCATGAAAATATTCCTTATAGTGTTTCTTGTTGTAAATAAAAAAAAAGTAAATTTTTTGAATAAATTTTCAAAAACTCAACACATATGCTAGATAAAGAAAATTAAGAGCATTAATTATGATATTTGGGAAAAACTCTATTGTTTACAAAGATATTTTCATTATATATCTTGTTTATAAAAATGCATATAAATGACTAAGCAACCTTACTTTAAAAGTATACGCAGACAGAACTATTATTTAGAAAGTTATAAAATTTTCTTTAGGATTTAATCGAGGAACGGATATTTGTTTCAGTGAATAAAAATTATCTTTCAATTTCACGTACAGAGACATTTTTTTCAATAAAATACACATTTACCACTGGTAAATTATTTATATTTTACTGATTTTTATCAATAAGTTTTTCTAACACAATAATCCATGCTCTTTAAATGACAAAAAGAAAATATTCAAGAAGCGAAATGGAGGTATTTAAATTCCCTCACAAAATTTATTTCCAACGCACGATTAATCAAAACACAAATTCTCTTAATAAAAACCTGTTGGTGAATAGTTTTTTGCACAAACAGATGCACACACACACACATATATATATAATAGAACCCATTTTATTTAATTAACAGATGCTATGCGCCATTTGAAGGTATATAGGTAATATGATATTATGCTATTTGAAGGTAACAATTTTTTTCCACTAACTATATCATATTATTCAGATTTATAGATAAACAAACGCAACTAAAACATCTATAACATCACACCTACGAGAAATAAATTCTACTGACATCAGCTATGTAGCAATAGTTGACATCCATAAGAAGACATATTCCGTCTTTTGAATGAAAAAAACCTATAATTGCATTTACTGTAAATCCTTTTCCTTTCATGATGTCGCAAAGAGTCTGGGAAGATGTATGAAAATTCAATCTTTTTATTACAGACATAAATGAGACAATTAAAGCAAATAATTATATATATATATATATAATTTAAATTGATTTTTTTTAATGTAAGTAAAGAATCATTTTGTTAAGCAGGTTTAAATACAAATAAATTTTCCTTCATTCTTTTTTATTATTTAGTATGAGATTTTTATAAAAAGATACTTCATCATTTCAATAAATGTGTTTCGGCTGTGCATTGATAACTAGCATTACAAAATTTTGGAGCAAGCAAATTCAGAGAATAAGTTTATCTGATTCCCGAGGTCAATAACGTAAGAGTATTCTTCACGGATACACTAAAAGGTAAATTCAGGAACTAAAATAAATCTTTTTTACAATAATTGAAACAGGAAAAAAGCAAACAGGAAATTAAAAAAATAATAAGATACCTGAAATACATAAATTATTCGTATGTATTGTTTTATTGATTTGCATGCACACATATATATGGTACTAATACATGATTTGCAACACACCTAAATTGTATTAACCTTAATTCATAATTAAATTGCAGTCAGTTATAAGTTAATTAAATTTCATTTTATTTTAATTTATTATTATAGTGATCGTAAATATGAATTAATGTTATAAGTCAATAATTCATGAACAGTTACTGAATGAGCAAAAATGAGTTGCACGCAAGGATTAATAAATCACAACCTTGAAATTGTGATTTATAATTGAAATAAATATTAAATCATATTTTCCAATATCTTATGATTTCTAAATTTCATAGATCCAGTTTTTCTATCCATATAGTTCATTCTGACTTTATAATTAACTACATGAATTAAAAATAAGTCCTTATTTAGGTCTATAAATTTTATGGGGTAAAAATACTTTATTTTTTAAAGGTTTATTAAAGTTATCAAGAAGCACTTTCTGTTTTATATAAAAAATTTATGAAACAGTTTAAGATTTGGATTCTAACAATTACTATTGGAGATATTTTGTATAATCAGTAAAGGTGCAAAAATTGAAATATTAGTTTTGTAATAAAATCGCTCAAATTGAGCTGTAACTGAAATTTTTTTTAATTAAATAAAAAAAATGTAAAATTTTTAAAATTGAAAACTCAGCAAGGTACTACGCTATGTTTAGAAATCAATCTAAATATAGATTTTTTAAAACAACATTTAGCTAACACTATTTGGGGCATTATAAAATTTAATTTACATTTATTAAGTGTATAAGTTCATTGTGGGTGAATAAATTTGAAAAAAGAGTTGAGGAAAGATTTGTGACATCAAAGAGTTTTAATTTCTTTGACTTAAACGTTTTCAGACGAATTCTGCATTTCCTCACTGGGTTATGCATATGCAAATTATCTTTTACTTGAAAAATTTTGCAAAACTACCTATCATTAAACCTCAGTTAGATGGGTTTTTTTCCATTGGCATAGTTTTACTTATATAGTTCTTGAAAATATTGCCACAAAGATATATATGTTTTTTTAGTTTAATGAATGTTTATGTGGATTTATTTTTTTATCTCCCAATTTCCTAGCGGAATTGGAATTCCTTTTATAAGACAAAAGAGAAGTATTCTAAAAGAAAATACATATTTGTAGTAATATTTTAAATGAAACAACATACTTTTCGACAATATTATTAAACACTTTACAATGACATAAGTACTTGTATAGTTACTGAAACATAAATATAATAGTACTAGCTTGGGAACGGAAATAAATTGCCCCAGTGGAAATGTCAATAAGATAAAAAAAATGAGCCGTTGCTCCTAGCAAACAAGAAAGCTAAAAAAGGGAAATACAGATACACGAAGAAAGAACAGATAACACAAAAATCAAGAATCCTTTCCTTGCTGAATCAAGGGAACGAAACAATAAAAAAATATTGTGCATAGAAAGAAAGATGTTTTCTTCCTTCCTATTGGTTATTCGACTGGAAAATTAGTTTTGTCATCCATTTTCAGTGTTGCTATTCTTAGAAAAAAATGTAACATTAATAAGTAATGCTCAATCCTGTTTTAGCCATTAATAGCAATATATTATCATTAATTAATCGATGATAATTAATTATTTTTTAAATAAATATTAAAGTGGATAAAATCACTGTCATGTCTTAAATATTCCACAATTTTTAAAAAAGATTAAAAACTAACATAGATATAATAAAAAGAATAATGATTTTATCTCTTAAGTGCTCTAAATTTTAAGCGTTGCACGCTAAAAATTATATGTGAGTGAATTATGATATAATGCGAAGAATGCCTGCAACTCATTATCATTCGTCCAACAAATCTGGGAGAAATTTTACTGCAGAAGACTTTAATAGTATGTGCGTTTGTAGAATTTCAGATGGACATACATACACTTGCATGCTTCCACATGGATTGCGGCTATTCAGTTTTATGATAAGAGTGATATAAGTGATATACCAAATTATTGATCCCATTTTTATCAGGGAGAATGTATACCTGTCTGAATTACAGCTGTCTTTGTATTTTTTGTTTATATATGGAAACCTTTTTAGTTTTAACTCTGTAATTTTTATACTGGTGGACCAGTTTCAGACTGATTTGTGTTTCAAACGACGAGCGTAGGATGCAAAGCTTGTTATCATTAAAGATGCCCTCCAACGAGAAATTGCATCTATTCATACTTGACATTGTTGAATTTCTTTTATCTGCGGAGTAGCCTCGAATTTTAAGAAAAAAATAAAATATTAAAATTGTATTTGTGTGGACATTTAAAATAAAACTTTGAAATCATTTTTAAAATGTATATATATTTTTTATTTATTTATTAAACTATACATATGGAAAATATTAAAATTTATATATACTGCACATAAATTAACATTTTTGATAACTCATTTACTAATGTTCATTTTATTGCTCAATTGCAAATTGAATCAGTCAATTGATTCTATTGAGGCTTTCCCACTACTCTCAGCGATAATAAGCAAGGCAGGGTGGGGACAAATCAATTTCACCAATTAACATGTAACAAAAAAAACTTTCTCATTCAAACAATTGTATTCAGATTTTAATTATTTTCGGGTGTGAGATGGTAACACTATACAGAAATCGAAAAAAAAATCATTAACTTGTTATTATTGAGTATGATTTATGAAGGAAAATATGTTTCATCTCCCCGCTGTATTACCTATATTTAGAAGGCCCCTTATTGAAGATTTTTATTTTTGTCCGCAAGTTATAGTATTTTCTTTTAAATACTCAAATTCTTATTGGAAAAATTGAATATATACTAAAATTATATTATTTGATTATGTTTGAAAAAACAATGAGATATATAGTTGCAATCAATTGAGAGATGTCATCAAATTAAATTTATTTTTAAAATAATTCATGCTTGGGTGTTTATGGCCCATTTATAGCAGTTATGGTTGATATTCTAGTCATTAGGAGCTTTTACTTTAGATCCTACAAATTAAAATGTAGCTAATCAAAAGTAAAAAACTTTTCTCTCAAATGAAATCCTATTTTTATTTTTTTCTGAATAAAGCAGTTTGAGCATTTTTTTTTTTTTTTTTGATTTCAGAATTAGTAGGGGAGATCTAATCGAAGCCTTACTAAACTATGAATGGGAACTTTTAAAGCGTTGTTTTAATTCACTTAGAAAGTAACAACCTGGGAAATATAAATAGAATTATGTAGATATCTATTTTGCGTATTATGTACGTATTATCTATAAACATTTCTACATAGTATGTGCATATTTTCTGTAGATATTATTTCAACGAATTATGTAATATTTTCTCTAGATATTATTTCTGTATATTTCAATTAATTTGACTCGTTTTATATTGATAAAGGCAATTTTTTAATCGTATTTTTATTTCATATCTGAAGTGCAAGAGTTTTGTAACTTTTATTATTCTCAATGACAATAATTCATTTTTATGTCCTCCGACCTCAGTTATAAGTTACTAGATTTTTTAAAATCAAATTTTGATTCAATATTCGCACTGAGAAAAGAAACGAAGTATTTATTAATTTTAAAATAATGATTAAAATTATTTAATTTTAAATTAATTTTAAAATAATGATTTAAAGTTAAGATGCAGCGAAATAATTAAAACAAAAAATAACATTTAAGTACACAAATAAAGCTTATTTTAAAAGATTTGTTGAATTTATTTTCACAACACTTTTAAGTTAAAATTTATATTATTATTTCACATAAGCAATTCTGTAAGAACTTTACTGAATTTCTGATTACTTACAATTCAGTAAGAACTAAATATTTTCTGTTATGCAAAGAAAAAAGGCTAATATTACAAACGCACATTGTTTCTTCAATCCAAGACTCTTTGCATCGTCCTACTACATTAGATAATAGTTACAGGATTTAATTAAGAAGACTACTTTTGCAACCTTACACCATTTATGATAACATAACCTTTTTTTTGTGAAACAATAGATGTTTCTCTGGATAAGAATAAATATATTTTTATAAATTCCTATTTGATTTATTCTATTGAATGGTTACAGAGTTTTAGACGTAGTATAAAATTATTAATATTTCTCATATTTTCTTTACATTCTTTACTTTATTTACTTCTAAAGGAAAAAAAATAGCAAGTACAAATTATATAACTTGTTCTATTGAAAATAAACAAAATTTTGTACAATTAAAATTAAAAGTATTTCTTTTTTAATGCAATAATTAAACTCAGATTTAACTTTATTTTCTTTAAAAAACCTTAAATCTGTACTCCTGCATAACTTTAATTATGCTTCATGTATTTGGAATAAAGAGCTTTACTTAATTATTTGTTTTAAATGACAATTTTGTCAGTAAAATGAGCATTTTGTAATTAAAAATCTTTTTACCTTCTTTCCTTCTACCTTTTGAATTAATAACACTTTTTTGTAAAATGCTTAGGTATTAAGAACATTATATAAAGAAAGTATATAAGATATTCAAATATTTTCCCATAATATATTTATATATTTTACCTAAATATCTCTAGGCATTGCATAGAATTCCGGTATCCCATGAATTGACGGAAACAAATATATTTCTTTTTTGATCAATAACAATTTATATAAGCAGACAAAAATACTATTAAAAATTCATTACATAATGTCTACTATTTCAATACTCCGTACGGTATTCTCACGATCCCATTACAAGTGTGGAAACCTGCATCAAATGCCATTCTAAAATGACTTAAAAGAGCAACTTCCAATGTCTCCTTCTAAAGCATTCATAGAATAATAAATTTCATTCTCTAAAACAGAACCATTTTCTATAAATATAACCCCCACATTCTTTTCGAAAAATAACAAGAATTCGTCACTAGCTTCAGAAACTTCAAAAGAGTATCTTCATAATAAAATTGAATTGCCACAATTCTTCTATCAGTTTTTATTTTATATCAAGTTGCAGCCATAGAATTATGAGTACTCTATTTTCATTTGATTATTAATGAATTATGAATCTTTTAAACGCTTATATATATATATATATATATA